>JADRCD010230005.1:0-30046 GCA_019843815.1 Montemys delectorum | reverse complement strand
AAAAAAAAGTTCTTTTCTAATCCAAAGGGTATATTTGCAGCATGCTTGACCTTAATGTACCAATTTTGATGGCATTTTCCTGGATAATAATTATCACTTAGATTTTGTTATGGTGAGGCCTTCGTTCTCTTTCATATCTTCCTTGTAACTTTTTTTTTTCTTAATGTAGTTTTGACTGCCTTACCTTTGTAAATATTTGGCTTACGTTGTCTCAAGGGGTATTTTGGAAAGACACCAAAATTGTGGGTTCACTTTTTTTTTTTTTTTTTTAAATAACTTCAGCTGTGCTAAACAGCATATTACCTCTGTACAAAATTCTTCAGGGAGTGTCACCTCAAATGCAATACTTTGGGTTGGTTTCTTTCCTTAAAAAAAAAAGAAAATACGAAACTGGAAGTGTGTGTGTGTGAGTATGAGCGCCCATTTGATGGGTGGGATGTGACAGGTAGTGAGGAAGGGAGAATTAACTTGCTCCATGATGTTCGTGGTGTAAAGTTTTGAGCTGGAATTTATTATAAGAATGTAAAACCTTAAATTATTAATAAATAACTATTTTGGCTATTGCGCATGTTTTTATTTTTCAACGTCTCAGTCTATGAAGTATGGGCTTGTAAGGATAGCAAAGTCACACTACTAAAGGTTTTCAGATGCAGTCTGTGACATTTCAAGTTAAGACCTCATAGGGTAGACTGACCACTTCAGATGAGTGGTTCAGGCTTCATTAAGATTTTCTTATTTTCCTCTCCCTGGAGAAATGAATCCCGAAGTATAAACATTGTTGAAATATAAGGTTTGGATAATCATAAATGGCATGGCCACAAGAAGGCCATCCCAGTATAATGGCAGCCACATGTTAACCTCTGTCCTCCAGAACCCTCTACTCCATAATCCTTGGGTATGTCGGGAAGGAAGTAAAATAATTTTTTCCAGGATGTCTAATTGTGACGAGAATGATCCTAGCACGAGCTAGATTGGGTCCCTTTCTCTCTTTGACTCATGACATTCTAATGGCATGTTGGCTTTTTCATAGACTTGCATGTGGTTTTTAAGTGTTTGTGTGTTCACTCTGGATGAAATCTTGTGTTCCCAATTTAAGTCTGCTTTTGTGCTTAGCTATTTTAGGATGTAGGCCAGAAGCACCATTGAATCTCAGTTATAGATGGTTTTAAAGTTTCCTTCTGAGCCAAAGATAGGCATCTACTCATTTTTCTCGAGACATTTTTCTGAGCTCAAAAGTACTCAAACCAAATTAAGAGGATGGGGCGTGCATTAGTATCAAGTGCTAGGATGCGTTTTGGGGTGTCATGCCTGAGCGCCATCATTTTAAAGTGGGGAAAATGAGCTTTTCACCCAAGCAACATGGCAGGTGACTGTTGTGCTATCTGGCAGTTTACATTTAGTTGACAAGTGGCTTTTACTCAACAAGCAATTGTATCAACCTGACTGGGAGTGACTTTTTAAGCGACTAAGTTAAAAAAAAAAATCAAGTCAGGCTCTTATTTGAGTGTCCCAAGTCATCAGGAACAAAAGCAGAAATGGATCGCAGTTCAACTTGGCTCTCGTTAATCCGGTTCTGAAGAGTTTCTGGTTCTGAAGAGTTTCCGGTCTTGGCGTTCCCTAAACTGCCTGTTCAAAGTCGGGATTTGCAAGCAGCGTGTGCAGTCCAGCTGCAGCTCAAGTAGCTAGCTGATTGCTTTCTTTCCTTCTTTTCTCTGACTCCTTTTCTCCTTTTTCTTTTTATATTAAAGGGGGCTGGGGGTACGGGTAATTTTAGTGCATTTCCCCTTCGTGGATCATCTCTGTTCCTCCCAGAACTTGCATACACCCGAGTTCCTACTGCTGGGCTCAAACCCGACAGCTGGCCTCCCCAGCACTTCCTCTTGTTCCACTGTGCGTTTGTTGTTTTGTCAGTCCCACTTCTGAAATTAATAATGTTTTCTGGCCAAGTGCCACAAGCCATTACCACAAAGGGGAAGTAACACATATGAATAGCAGGAAGCCATGCAGGGTCACAGTGTGAGCTGAACCTGCGGAGGGAACATAATTGAGCCTGGTCCATTCAGCAAGTGTCTGAGAGTGATTGCAGGCCAGGGAGCTTACAGCGTTCAAGCGGCTCAAGCTGTGAAAAGAAAAAAAAAGTTTCCAATAAATTGGGAGCAAATGGTCTTTGTCACCAGTCTGGGCTAAAGGAGTTTAGGGCCCCCATAAAGTTGCATAAAGTTGGGGGTTTCTCCCCTCCTGGCTGTTGTTTCCTAAGGCTGGTGAACACAGGGCGCCTGTTTCCTCTATTCCCACAAAAAGGTTCATGTTAAAAGGGTGATTTTTACGGTTCATCTAGGCCAGGAGGTTCAAAGAGCTGTATGCTTTTCTTCTGTTTCTCCTCTGAAAGGTGGGAGCTTGTAACTGAGGGCATGAGCCCACACCTCACCCTGCCTCTGCCTCCTTCTCTTCCTGCTACCCTACCCGCTGCTTTGTGCTTGCAAGGAGCCAAGGGCAGGCTATCATTTTCCTTCTCAAAGTTGGGCTGCTTTCCTGAATAGAGCCCTTTCGGTTACTAGGGCAACCTTTGCCAGCAGCTGCAGCCCTCCAGCCGGCCTTCTTCATCACCTGCTATCCCCATTAGAGCCATCCTTCAGTCTGGAAAGCACTACCTTGCAAGCCTTGTGTTGGGAGGAGGCAGGCTATGGTAGGAGAGGCGTTGCAGGTTTCGTGGGTGCTGCAAAACCAAACCAAGCCAAACCAAGCCAAAAAAAGCCCCTCAGGGTGTGCAGTAGTTAATGGATGGACAGATTTCAGGGTTAAGAGTCTGGAGTTAGGAAGGGATGTCTGCCGATAAAAATACCAACAGTCTTTAGAGGAATGAAAACAAAGATTTGCATGGACTTTAAAACTGGAAGGCATGAATTGTGATTCTCCTTCTCTTGATAATGGGATGAGTAGCCCAGGGCAAAGCTTTTGGCCCCTCTGATGGGTTTGTTTGTTTGCTTGCTTGTTTCTTATCTGTGAAAAGAGTGCATGCTTATCTATCCTTCTAGGCTCCTTTCATAATTCCAGCCTTCTGATTGTGGATTGGTGATGCTTTAAAGGTTAAAAATGTGAGAAGGTTAGGTGGAAACAACCCCTGTTTATAATAGATACTGTGTACTATGCATTGTGGGTAATGCCGCACTTAACTCTCAGAATGGTTCTGTGAGATAGGCTGTATTATTGTTCTCTTCCAAAGAGGAAACTGAGGCAGTGATCCACCCGTATGGCATCTAATACTCTCCCAGTCCCTTTCCCTGTCCCTCTCTCTCCTCCCTGTCCCTCTTCCTTTTCCCCTTCCCCTCCCCCCTCCTCTCCCCTTCCAGAATGTGTGTGGTGTGTGTGTGTGTGTGTGTGTGTGTGTGTGTGTGTATACACTATTGTTATCTTTTAGAACCGAACTTTGGGGGCTCTGTCTGCTGCAGACTGCTTGTCCAGTCAGTATTTGCTGCTCTTCACAACATCCTGTGATGCTGGGTAGGAAGCGGCGCCTCCATTTTAATAGCTGAGGAAGTAGAGGAATCAGAGGTTACACGGGCCTGGATGCCAGAGCCAAATCATGAAAAGGCCAAGCTGCCGTGCCTTTTCATGTGTCAGTTCATCTGGAAGCTTCTTTCCTTCCTCCCCAGAGAGAAGTTGCCCAACCTTGGGTCGATTAGCACATAAATTACAAAACTGATGTCCCTCAGGATCGCTAGCTAGCATTGTGGGGCCTGGCCCTGACCTTTGCTCACACTCCTTTGTCAGCGCAGGGGGACTTCTGAAAGCAGCTACCTCCTCCCTCTGACTCTTCCGGAAGAAATTTGTGAGAAGGGGTCAGGGTTAGGAGAGGGCAAGAGAAAGAGTGGAGGTCTGCAGAACAAGGGACAACCAGCCAAAGAAGAACGGGAGATGGAGTGGGGTGGAGTAGAGACACAGAAAGAACAGGTCCTGTGGTAGCTGACATAAGACAAAATCCTTGAAAAACCCTTAAAAAAACAGTCCACAGACTTTAAACTGTTTCCACAGGACGACTTTGGCTGTAAATTTATATGCCATTCCTCACATGCAGTTTCCCAAACACATTGAATGACTTTCAGAGATTTCTTATCCAATCCTTGTGTCTTTGGTGCTCAGTTAGCAGTTGGCTCTGAATGGGTCCGGTTGGGGGGATGGGAGCAGGCATTTGCGCACGCGTGTCCGCTCCCGTGGGAGGGGGCGATTCTTTCAAACATCTTTGCAGTCCAAAGGGAATTGAAGGGCACAGGACAAAGTTCAAACAGTTTACAAATATTTATTCAGACCTTGATGGGAGTCGGTTTGATGAAAGAAGGTGACAATAAAGGACAGCTAAAGACCTTCACTGAGTCCTTAAAGGTCAAAGGTAGGGCCATGCGTCCAGGTGTCACGGGATGTTTCTCTGGATGCCCTAAATCATTGGGCCCTCTAGGGACAAGTGGACTCCTTGTCTGTCCTGCTTTGTTTCAGTCATGCAAGCAACATTTTATACCTTATATTTTAATGTTTACAAAGGGAAGTTAAGAGCCTACCTGCATGCTGCTTCACCTAGCAACTTTCTAAGAGGCAGAGACGAGATGTGACAGGAGCCCTTCCAACCACTTTCCAGGGAAAATCCAATTGTCTCTTTCCAGCTTTTGGAGAAAAATCTAAATTTTTAACAATTGTTTAAAAATTTGCATGCTATAAAAACTTTTTAGTTGTATTGAAGGTTGAACTGAGAGTCTTTGGCATATTAGGCAAACACTCTTACCGTGTAGCTACATGCCCAGCCCATATTGAGTACTTTGTGTGTGTATATACATACTTGTGTGTTTATGTGTGTATACACAGAGAAAAGAAAAAAACCTTACATGACATTACTCTAGGTCACATCCACTTTTTTTAAACAAGGTCTCTCAACGGCCTGGAGCAGGTGAATTTGGCTAGGGTATCCGGTTAGCAGGTATTAAGCATCCTCCTGTCTCCACCTCCCCAGCCCTGGGATTACTGGTGCACACCACCCCACCTTTGTGAGGTCTGGGCATTCAAGCCCGGGCTCTTAGTTTGTAAGACAAGAGCTTTGCCAACAGAGCTATTTTACCGGCCTCACACTGATTATTTTTTATTAGTTTCAGTTTAATTCCTATTCCACACACTAAAAGAAGAAGAGAATAAGATATGGAAATAGATGTGTCTTTAAAAATAGACAGCTCCCTCACCCCAGGATAATTATAGTGAGAATGATCCTTATGTTTCTGTGAGTTATTGGTACATAACAAAGTACCCCAACTTTAGTGACTTCAAACAATGATAATTTATTTTGTTTATGATCCTGCACTAGGGCAGGGCTCAGGAAGGAAGTGTGGTCTCTGTTCCTGGCTATATTGGTCGGGAAAGTTCACTTTCAGTCCAGAGAACCCAAGTCTAGGATGTCTCCTTAGTTACCTGGCAGCCCCTGCTGGAAGCTCCTGAGGGACTGATGCCTCAAACTTTGGTTCTTCTCTGTGTGACCTGGATTTCCACGCAGTACGGTGACTAGGTTCCGTGGATAAAATCTCAGGAAGAACACAAAGGTTTCCCCTCCCCCTCCCCCTGCTCACTAACCCACCCACTCCTACTTCCCTGTCCTGGCATTCCCTTACACTAGGGCATAGAGCCTTCACTCGGCCAAGGACCTCTCCTCCCATTGATGGCTGACTAGGCCATCCTCTACTATACATATGCTGCTGGAGCTATGGGTCCCTCCATGTGTACTCTCTGGTTGCTGGTTTAGTCCCTGGGAGCTCTGAGGGTACTAGTTAGTTCATATTGTCGTTCCTCCCATGGGGATGCAAACCCCTTCAGCTCCTTGTGTCCTTTCTCTAGCTCCTCCATTGGGGACCCTGTGCTCAGTCCAGTGGATGGCTGTGAGCATTCACTTCTGTATTTGTCAGGCACTGGCAGAGCCTCTCAGGAGACAGCCATATCAGGCTCCCTTCAGCAAGCACTTGTTGGCATCCACAATAGTGTCTGGGTTTGGTAACTGTATATAGGATGGATCCCAGGTGCAGCAGTGTCTGGATGACCTTGCTTTCAGTCTCTGCTCCACACTTTGTCTCTGTATCTCCTCCCATGGGTATTTTGATCGCCCACCACCACCCAAAATGTTTGTTGCATGCATGCGTATAGGTATGCTCATGTGTAATGGTTTGTGTGTATGTCAGGTCAGAAGACAACTCACAGGGATTGGTTCTCTCTTATCATGTGGGTTATGAGGCTTGAACTTAGGGCTTCAGGTTTTGCAGCAAGTGTCTTTACCCACTGAGCTATCCTGCCAGCCTAGCAAAACAGCCTCTGGACCCTGGGATTGTAGGTGTGTGCCATCACAGTAGCTTAAACACAGGTTTGGTTTTTTTGTTTTTTTTTTTTTTGCTGCTTGTTCACTTTCGTTATAAATAAAAGAATAGGGGCTGGTGAGATGGCTCAGCCGGTAAGAGCACCGACTGCTCTTCTGAAGGTCCTGAGTTCAAATCCCAGCAACCACACAGTGGCTCACAACCACCTGTAATGAGATCTGACGCCCTCTTCTGGTGTGTCTGAAGACAGCTACAGTGTACTTATTTATGATAATAAATAAATCTTTGGGCTAGATTGAGTGGCGCCAGCTACCGTGTGTACTCATGTGCATAAAATAAATAAATTAAAAATAGATGAATAAAAAATAAAAGAATGTTAATTTTGGTGGAGAAAGCATCATTCCTTAGATTGATTCATCTAAGTTGTTGATTCAATAACTTCCTTTACTGGAGTAAACCTACTTTTTGGCCTAGTCTAGGCCAAAAAAAGATTCTTATTTCTGGTTTCAGTAGTGGATTTCAGGATGGAACATGAGTGAAGTTCAACTGATCATATTACAAGCTCAATTGTCTGTGGAAGATTTTCTCTTTGAATTACAAGGCCCCAGAACCATAGAGTCAAAAATCACTGGAAACAAAGCTCAGTGTCCTTTTCTTTCTTTCTTTCTTTTCTTTCTTTTCTTTCTTTCTTTCTTTCTTTCTTTCTTTCTTTCTTTCTTTCTTTTTTTGTTTTTTGTTTTTTGTTTTTTGTTTTTTTGGAGACAGGGTTTCTCTGTCTTCTCAGCCCTGGCTGTCCTGGAACTCACTCTGTAGACCAGGCTGGTCTCGAACTCAGAAATCCACCTGCCTCTGCCTCCCAAGTGCTGGGGTTAAAGGTGTGTGCCACCACTGCCCAGATCCAGTGTCTTTTTCTTATAAAAGGACCCTGGGTATTTTTTTTCTTTGTTTTTTGAGTGTCAAGGTTGAGAACTAACCAGTTATGCTAGTATCAATCGAATGTGTTCAAAGAACCATACAAAAGGGAACTTGTATATTCATATGAGTGAATATGAACATGGACTTCCAAAAGCTAAGTGCACATAGCTCAGCTGTGAACTCACACAGTTATAGGTCCCAGCTATGAACTGTCTTTGAGATGCTTTGTCCTGATTCATTTCTTGCCCTACAGAATGAAAACCTGAGTTCTGTGTGTACTGGGGCCGACCAGCTCTCATGTCTTGTCTTCCTGTTCCGATCGATGTCTCTGTGCTCTCTTTTTCATTCCCTAATCATTGTGAGTGACCTTCACTGGACAGCCTCCACTTTCATTATGACATTATTGAGGTTTGGTGGCCAGGAGAGACGACCCATGATATTTCTGGAGCAGAGGAACTCTGGCGTCAGCGTGCATGTGTGTATGTGCTCCTAAGTCTGTGCTTTCTATTTTGTTTTCTACATCCTTCCTGATGATGCTGGCCTTTGTGATGGCCACAATACATCTGACAGACCTCTTCAGGGAATGGCCTGCAATGATGCCATCTTCCATTTCCTGGATCACGTCTCCACCCGGAGGCCTCGGTCTCTGGAGAATGAGGTGGGTCCTTTCCTACACAGGCCATGATGGTGCAGCCGTCGCCACTGCAAGTGACTGTCAACACCCTCATCCAAACTTTGTGAGGCCCCCTTCACCTTCAGTCACATCAGGTTGGGGTTTTAGTGTCCAGGGGCTCTGATACCCTAGAGATGTGAATTTTTACTTTATTAAATTTTCAATCGCTTTAGAAAATTATAAGCAAGGCTGGTGCGTGAATACATTCACATGACACACCAGGTTCACATACCCTCAAGCTCAAGCAGGATTATTTATTATCCTTTCTATTTTCCATAAGGTCCATCTGTAATCTGAAATAGCGCTAGGATTCGGTGTAGACATTTGTGCACTTCCTATGAAAATACAGCTTTGCGATCACTTGAAAACGTATCTTTTTCTTCCAGTCCCAATAAGAAATTGTTAAAAAAAAAAAAAATTAAAAAAAAAAAAAGAAAACAAAAAAAGAAATTGTTATTTGCAAGCCCTTTCTATAAGGATATTTGGAATTGTCCCTGATCTCTATCCATTTTTAACAATGAAACATAGTTAATTTTTTTATTTGAGAGAGTGTCCTGCTAAGTAGACCAGGCTGGCTGCAGACGGAGGAGGACTTAACTGTATAGAATATATGTTTAATTGTGGCATAGAGTTTCACCATGTGACCTTGACTGTGGATTTCTCACCTGGAAGGTGTGGATGGAAACAGTAACTGGACCCTTTAAACCACTTAGAATCATGGGAAGAATGGTGTTTGAGATGCTAGGGAACTCAATTGCAATATAGATTTTTCACATACTCAATGACATGTAGACAACCCCATTGTATACAGGGACACCATACATTCTGGGAACTGTAGAAGGCCAAATTTATATAAACATTGCCCTTTAGCCTTGATATCAAAATAATTATTATAAATAATTGAAAGGTGTAAAGTAATGAGTCGTATTGTGGTTGAGAGCACAGGCTCTGGGTTTAGAGTCTTGCAGATTCGAATACTTGTGGCCTCATTAGCTACCTTGGCAATCTTTATTAGCCTTGTTAAGTTTTCCTGTTCTCACTTGTTTAAAAGAATAACAAGTGGGGGGGGGGGCTGGAGAGATAGCTCAGCAGTTAAGAGCACTGACTTTTTCTGAAGGTCCTGAGTTCAAATCCCAGTAACCACATGGTGGCTCACAACCACCTGTAATAAGATCAGATAACCTATTCTGGTGTGTCTGAAAATACAGCTACAGTGTACTTACATATAATAAGTAAATAAATCTTAAAAAAAATAAAAAATAAAAGAATAAAGAGGTCAGGAGGCAGTGGCATATACCTTTATTCATCCCAGTACTTGGGAGGTAGAGGCAGGAGGATCTCTGTGAGTTTAGGTCAGCTTGGTCTACAGAATGAGTTCCAGGACAGACAGAGCTACACAGAGAAACCCCATCTCAGGGAAGGAAAAAGAAACAAAAGGATGGAGTTACTAATACTATTGACCCTACAATGTTGTTACAGGTTTAAGTGAGAAAGTCCACGTAAAGTTCGTAGAGCTTTGACTACACCCATTGAGATCGATGTGAACTCTCTTTACAAAAAAAGAGATCAGAAAAAATATTGTGGAAATTCAGAGTAGCCTGGTGTCATCTTTGTCTACTGTATGGAGAAATGCAAAATCACGGGATAAGATGATAAATCACAAAACCAGTCCCCGCCACCAAAGCTTTTGTGATTCGGGACCTCATTATGGCCCTGTGCATTAGGCAGGTGTTCTGGTACTGTGCTGCACTCAGTGCCTTGGATGACTGAGGAGTGCACACGTGCCATTTCCTACTAAACTGGCTTAACTCTTCTCTGGGCTAGTGTTTTTGTTTTTGTTTGTTTGTTTGTTTTCCAGACAGGGTTTCTCTGTGTAACCCTGGCTGTCCTGAGACTCACTATGTAGGCCAGGCTGGCCTTCAACTGAGAAATCCAACTGCCTCTGTTTCCCAAGTGATGGATTAAAGGTATGCGCTGCTGCCTTTGCTGCCACTGCTGCAGCCACCACCACCCAACTAAGAACATTTTCGTTTTGTTTCGTTTTGCTTTGCTTAATTTAAAAAAAAAAAAAACTATTTATATGCATGTGTACGGGTGGGATGTGCTGTATGAGTGCAGTGCCCTAAAAGTCCACACTAAGGTGTTAGATCTCCTTCAGTTATGGGTGACTGGGAACCGGCTAATCATTGCGAGCCTATAACTGTGAGGCATCCCTCTATCCTGACGAAGGTTTTACAGCACTGTTACTTCTTCGTCTTTCATACAAGGAAACAGAAACCCAGTAACTTTAAACGAAATAACTTGCCGAAGTGCACCCCTGCACCCTGCCCGGGAAAGTAATGAGAAGCTATGGGTCTACCCCAAAGCCTAGAGTCTTGACTGCTTCCTTATCTCCAGCTACAGGGAAATGGCTATTGCCATCTTTCCAGGATCAGAGTCGGTGGGGAGGGGATGTCTACCTGGAAGGATAAAAACAAAACAAAACAAACAAACAAACAAACAAACAAAAACCATGGAATCTGAGCCACATACTTTGTGGCATGTCATACGGTTTATATTAAGAAATAAAATATTGTCCTTACTGGGATGTCCACTGGGTGGTACGGGGTGATTCCCACACATTCTAACCCTCTGATTCGCTTGTCATTGTCTTTTTCTCTGTATTCTCAATACCATCTACACTGACTCTAAAGCTCCAGTTCATTAAAACACATATTTTTTTTTATTACTCAAGGGTTGGATTTCTTATTTCTTTTTTACACCCTTGATGAGAGATGAAAAAATATCAACAGACACTGACTGACGATTTCCCACTAATAAATATAGAATTGTCGTTTACTGAGTTCCTTCCTTGTGGCCAGGCTAGATGCAGTCAGCAGACCATCTTGTCTAGTCCTTGGTGCATATTTGGATCTATGCGTTATTCTACTCTCGTGTTAAGCACAAGGACTCTGCAGCTACACTGCTGAGTTCAGCTCTTGGCTCTGTCACTAGCTGTCTTCCCTGTGCCTTGTTTCCTTATCAGTGGTATGGAGGTAATGGAAGGACATGGAATTATATGAATTTTTATGTTCTGGGTGCTTAGAGCGATGCTAGCAAAGGAAAAATCATCTAAATTCCTTTACTTTCAGTTGGGGACACAGTTGAAACTGAGAAAAGACTCATTAACAAAGATTTTCTTTTTTAAAAGGTAGGATCTTGTTATGTAGCCCCCACTGCTTTGAAACTCACTCTGTAGACTAGCCTTATGTGTGTTCACGCATGGACGTCACTCAGGGGAGAAGATAACATTTGGGAGCTAATAGGTAAAAGGGGGTGGAATAAAAGGAAATCCAGTTTGGGGAAACAAATGACTTCTGGGAAAGACAAACCAGCCCTTAGAGAATAGATGTAAGCTAGGATAGTTTGTGACGAAGTCTATTGATTTCTTTTCCTTCAATTCTTGGTGATAAGAAACTATTTTTCCTGCTGGTGACATTCCTGGTGAGGGTTTTATGACACTTGACTTCTGGGAAGGTCTACCCTCAAGTGCACCAGAGGAATTCAGGAACAAACAAACAAACAAAACCTGTTGCATTCCAGTAGGACATTCCAGACCACTTGCTGTAGTGTCTCCATTTTACAGGAGGCCCAGTGGAGGCTACGGAAGATGAATTCACCTAGGGTTACCTTTGGGCAATGTGGGAGCTGAGATTTAAACCCAGATGTGTGTAACCTAACAGCTGGCTTAACTTTTGTACTTCAAGGAGAAATTCAAGGTCATCTTCATCTACTTAGGGAGACCAGCCTGTGCTACATGAGTTCCTGTCATAAAAGTCAAATCAGGGAAGAAGATGGAGAAGGAAGAAGAAAAAAAAGGAGAAGAAAGAAAGAGAGTACCTGAAAAGTGAGTTTTTGAATTTCTGATCCTTGTGCATCCATATCACAAATACTAAGATCGCAGGCATGCTCACTTGACGCAGTGCTAGGGGGACTAAACCCAGGCCTTCTGGCATGCTGTCTACCTACTGAGCTACGCCCTCAACACCTGGGCAAATATAAAGGCTTCAGCCTTTATATTTGAATTCATAGCAAGTTCCGGCATTTTTAGCATTATCTGGAATTTATAGCATCCGCAAAATTATAATGTTGAACAATAAATGTGGCTTTTAAAGGTCTTCCTACTTCTAAAAGTGTGCCTTTTGGTTGTTTTAAGCATATGTTGTCATTGGAAAAATTATAGTTATGTTTTAGGTCAAAGCATTGTAGCCTCTCTTTGTCTCTCTCTCTCTCTGTACATACACATGCTCACTCTGGTAAGGTCTTGAACAGCTCTAGAACAGTGATTCTCAACCTATGTATGGGTCACGACCCCTTTCAGGATTCAAGGAGCCTTTCACAGGGGCCACATATCAGATATTTAGTTATGATTCAGTAATAACAATATAACAAGAGCAAAGGTACAGTTATAAAGCAGCAGAGAGAATAATCTTATGGTCAGGGTCACCACAACATAAAGAACTGTATTAAATTGTTGCAGCATTGCGAAGGTTGAGAAGCACTGCTCTAGAAGGAAGAGGGTGATGTGAAGATGCATCAGATGGCCGCTGTTTGTTTCTAAGCTCCGGCGGCTGACCCAGGCTTCTGCACGTCCTCAGGGAGTGTCTCCTGCAGGCCTTTTCTAAAAGGTGACTGGCAAGGGAAGCCGTCCTTTTTTACAAGAGATAAGTGTCTTCTTAAAGTAAATTCAGAATCAATGGAGGACCAGCTCTGTTTACTAAACACTTCCTGCTTGACAGCCTTCAACGTGCAGGTCCACATGGTCTATTCTTTGAGGCACGGAAGAAATGAAACCAGGTTCTGTTTCCCCATCACGGGACAGCATCCAAGAACTACCCCTCAGACAGAAGATTGTATCACTCCTCCTCGGCACCCATAGAATTAGGCTCTTACCCTGTGGGAGATGCGAGTTTAATCTGGAGATCGACGAGAGACATTAGAGGGTTTTGAAGGCTCGACACAAACTTTGTTAAGTACATTCCTTTTGTTTTATTAAATCTTGAGAATTCTTCCATAGCTATGTTTTATTTCCAGTCTGTTAGGGCAAGCGCCTTATGTAGGCTACAGAGCCATCTCTGCGGCCTAAAATAACCTTTGCATTTGCGCTCTCCGATTTCAGAATTGTGAGGTTTTTTTGCAGATTATTTCTACCCTGGGCTGTTCTCTCGCTTTTCCAAAGGTCCATGGGGAAAATGGGTGCTTGAGTTCGATGCTTCAGACATTCATCTTTGTTCCTCTTTATTCATTCTTTTTTGTTGTTGTTTTGTTTTGTTTTGTTTTGTTTTTTCGAGACAGGGTTTCTCTGTGTAGTCCTGGCTGTCCTGGAACTCACTCTGTAGACCAGGCTGGCCTCGAACTCAGAAATCTGCCCGCCTCTGCCTCCCAAGTGCTGGGATTAAAGGCGTGCGCCACCACTGCTGGCTCTTTATTCGTTCTTTAACTTATTGAAACATTTCATCTGATAAGGTTAGATGCTGATGATCTTGTATTGATTCTTACTTTGCCTTTAGCCTAAGGACTGGCCCAGATGAAAAGTGGATTGTCTGGTGTGGTGAGATCTGTAATCATACCAGAAACAAAGTTCATACAGGAAGCAAAGCTAAAGGATTTCTTAGGATACCCAAATTATACAGAGAAAGCAGCCTGACTTTATATCCCCCAGTGAATAAAAAGAACCAAAACTCACAAATAAGTAAAAGCAAACAGAATAAGACACAAGAAGCACTGTAAATCAGTCAATCACCATTGACCCCCAACAGCCTGACTGACAGGAAGGGAGGAGGGTCTTCAAGCATCAGGCTGGATAAACAAATGGGTTGGGTAAAGAGATCTACAGAACTCTGGAGCAAAAGGAAAACTAGATCCCATTGGTGTGTAGATTTGAGGCCTACAGGTGCCCTAACCAAAGTGGGTGGGATGAGTTCAACCAAAGGCCAGGAGCCCTTAAATTAGGTCTTCCAAGGGAAACTAGGTTTAGGCTAGTAATTTGATAGAGTTCTGTAAACTCCACCCCTATCCTCTACCCCCACTCTTACCCTTCCCCTTCATCTCCTTCCACCCCCCAGAGGGAGGAGATGGGGAGTAGCTAGACGAATTAAGGGGAAGAATTTTCCTTTAAGTTTTTGGAGCATCTTCTATGATTGAAAGAAATAACCAAGTGGTACACCAGAGAATTTAGCACTCTGGAGGCCAAGGCAGGAGGAATTCTGTGAATTCAAGGCCAGCCTGGTCTTCAAAGCAAGTTCCAGCCAGAGCTACATAGTGTGAGATTTTGTCTCAGAACAAACAGATACAGGCAAAACAACAAACAATCATAAGACAAACAAAGTAACCCCGGCTATTGGATGGGTTGAAAAATCTGTGTGTGTCTGGTACTGTGTGATGCTAAACTCATTTTCTCTAAACTTCAGTATTTCTGCTGTAAAATAGAGCATGATAACAGATATATTATAAATACTGTAATTAATCCATCTTTAGAAGGACGCCTGGAGCACAGCAGATGCTTAATAAGTATTTATAGATCGAGAAGGCAAGTAGGGACATAGTATGTATTAATAAAATGCATACGTAAAGCCAGGTCGTGTACTTTGTACACTCAGTAGGTATTGTAAAGTGAATTTTTGAAAAGGGATCTGACCCTCTGTAAGTCATTAAGGTAGGTGATAGGTGGGTGTTCAGGTTCTGGGGATACAGGTATATTAGGGGCATTAGGGATATACAGGGATGATATACAGGGATATTAGGTAAGTGTTAGTCTGGGAGACCATGAATAGATGCTTGATTAATAGACTAAATTACCCATGTACTCGGAGTAAGTCTTTGGGAACCTGACTTGCTGTATACACTTGGAAGTAAAGAACATTTAGAGAAAAGAGAGCTTGAGTGTCTTTACTCAACCCTCTATCATGCTAATTTTCAGTCTGTCGGTACTGTTTCTTTGCCTTCTACTCTTCTTTAAAGCATGCCTTTCTATTATTCTATCTATCTGTCTGTCTATCTATCTATCTATCTATCTATCTATCTATCTATCTATCAATCATCTATCTATTTATTTTAAAGATAGGGTTTCTCTGCCTGCCCTGGAACTCACTTGGTGACCAGGGCTGGCCTTGAACTCACAGAGATTCACGTGCCTCCCTCGTGTTGGGATTAAATGTGTTTGCCACTACCAGCCAACTCAGTTTTGGTGTTGTCTTGTTTTGTTTATTTCAGATGTAGAAATATTGAATCTTTAATTTTCAATTTTTCCTTTTCTGTATTCTGCCTTGGAAGCTCTAGAGTTCCCTTTTATCTGTGTGAGAGGCTGTTCTGCCGAATGTGATAGACTCAGAGCTGGCTTGTTTTTCTTTCAACTTGATTCAAGGTAGGGTCATTTGGGAAGAAGGGATCATAATAGTAATTTTTTTTTTGTTTGTTTTTGTTTTTTGTTTTTCGAGACAGGGTTTCTCTGTATAGCCCTGGCTGTCCTGGAACTCACTCTGTAGACCAGGCTGGCCTCGAACTCAGAAACCTGCCTTCTTCTGCCTCCCAAGTGCTGGGATTAAAGGTGTGTGCCACCACCGCCTGGCTCATAATAGTAATTTTAAAAAGCCTCCACAGGCTTGATCAGTATGCACGTCCGTGGGGGCATTTTCTTGATTGATAATCGATGTGGGAGAGCCCAGTCCTTGGTGGGTGGTTCCAGCTCTGAGCAGGTGGTCCTTTGGTATTTAAGAAAGCAGGCTGAGTAAGCCAATAAGCAGCGCTCCTTTATGGCTTCTGCTTTGATTCCTGTCTCAAGTCCCTGCCCTGACTTCCTAAGGTGATGGACTGTGATGTGGAAGTATACGTAAAATGAATTCTTTTCTCTCCAAGTTGCTCGTGGCGTTTCATCAGCAGCAACGGTAACACAGAGTAAAGCAGGGACTCTACTGGCATATTATGAGTCAGCTCAGTATATCTTTTTATTTCTTTTACAAGTTTTTCTTGGTCATATGCAATATTGCCAATATTTGGAAGTATTGATTTTATTTTACTTTATTATTGATTTCCAATTTACCTTTCTGATAGTTTATGCATATACTCTGTGTAATTTCAAGATGTTAAAATAGAATTGTTTTATGGCCTAGCCGTATCTTGATGGCCAGGTCTTGGGTTTTTCAGGAAAAAAAAAAAAATACGTTCTGTAATATATGAGTACAGTAGTGGTCTATAAATAAATATCAATACATTCCTGGTGGGTGTTAGAGTTCATGTCATTTATCTATTCATTGTTTGAGAGTTTCATACATGAATGTGTTTTGATCAAATCCATTTGATCCCACTCCATTCCCTCCAGTTCGTCCCACATCCTCTCTATCATCTCTTTTCCCTGCTAACTTTATGTGTGCTTTTACACCCCACCCCCAAGTCCACTCAGCACTGTCAGGATGTGCACTGCATAGGACCATCCACTAGAAACTGGGTGGTATGTGAAGAAAACTGCCTCTCCCCTGGCAGCCGTCAGTTGCCAATGGCTCCTCAGTTGGGGAAAATAGTACTTCATGAGCCTTCTACAGCTCCTGCTGGAATTTTGGCTGGTTTGCTTTTATGGAGGTCTTAACCTGTGCCACTGTGGTTTCATGTATTGTATGTGGACCCTACTGTGTCTGAGAAACACTGTTTCCCAACAACCATTCCTGACCTCTGGTTCCTACAAACTTCAAGCATCTCTTCCATGGTGATCCCCAAGCCTTGAAGGGGAGAGATGGTATATCTATTGCTACCTTCTGATAGTCTGCCTATGAACTGCTGAGAAAGGGATATTTAAATTTATGAGTCTAATATCAAAGTGTCTATTTTTCTACTTCATTTTTATGGAGGTTCCCCCCCCCCAGACCAATTTTTATTCTGTAACCTAGGTTGGCCTGAAACTCTTTATGTAGTTCAGGGTCTTTAAATTTGAGACTTCAAATTCGTGACAAGCCTTCTGCTTCAGTTCCCCAAGTGCTAGGATGATGACGGCTGTGAGCAACTGTACCCAATTCTATCCTCACTCTCAGAACTAACGAGGACACATTTATATTTTTACACAACTATGATTATATTGACACATCCCTCTGGTTACCTTCTTTTACATGGATGCCCCCCCCCCCGACACACACACACACACACACACACACACACACACACACACACCACACTGGGACCTCTTACTCCTTCTCAGTCAGGAGAGTAGCACACATTACAAATGCTGAGGTCCTCTCCATACCCAAACGGCCATACAATGCCAGATCAACGATGCCAGATCAGACTTACCAACAATACTGCCACTATATTAAGTACAGGAAGATGTAGCAACACGGAGAACTCCCCTCAGGGCCACTCCCCCTCCCGCCCCGTAACTCTCCCTTCTTACTCTTATGATAGAAGATGTCAAAGACGTAATGGAGAAATCAAAAAAAAAAAAATGTATTTACGGATGTGTGAATATGTACATTTCCTTGACAGTGTTTTAACCCCCGATCTCTGTTTCCTTCAACCCTTTGCCACAAGAAAACAACACCTCAGCCTGCTCACACCACTCAGTGTCTAGTAGCCTAAATTGCAGAGCAACTTAATAGAAGCTAAGGTTCCAGCGTAGGGTGCCCAGGCAGGGGGATGGTAGGAGATGGGATAATTGTCCTTGGATGGTTTGCCTTCTGCATTTCAGGGGCTTCACATGCTATCTCATTTGCTCCTCCATTGTCAGCCCTGAACTTAAGGCAATGGTGCTATGATCCTTCTGTCTTCACAAGCTCTCAGGCGCCAAGACCCTCAGATCCACCATGAAGCAAGCTTTGCAGTCTCTAACTAGGCAGTGAGTGCAGGGCAGGAGGAGGAATAGTTAGAAGAGGCAGCTCTCTGTCCTCCACAGGACAAATGCCTTTGTGAGCCTTAGGGAACCTGCTGCTGTGTTGGCCAATCAAGACTCAAGACTGTCCTAAGCTGGCCTTGCTTTTGGCAACAGTAGGGCCTATGTTTGTTTCCAGAAATCACGGTGGAGATCACAAAGAGGCTGTGTTCACATGTAATCTGGCTTGACAGAAATTAATTTTTAATAAGAGGCTCCATTCATTCAGTCACATCATTGCCCTTTGGGGCCTGTGTCAGGGTCAACCATCCAGAGCTGGCGCTGCTGTGCTCTTGGCTATAGCCTGAGGCGTGTGTGTATGTGTGTGTGTGTGTGTGTGTGTGTGTGTGTGCGCGCGCATATGTGCATTCCAGTAGAGGGGGTTGGGAGTCAGGGAGTATAGACTGGTCATAGCTTATAAGTCAAGACCAGGTATTAGTCTAATCAGAAGCTGAAGGAGGCAGGAAACCCATTTATTTCATTGTCCCCCACCCCCACCCCAAAGACACCCTGTCTAGTGCTTTCTTTGGTGGCTTATACTAAGTACCCTTTCCACAGACTCAAGGTCTCTCAAGGTCTCATGGACTTTGGGATATAAGCCTTTCACTTATGGCGGTGTTAAGGGATGCTTACTTACTTGGCACAGTTATTTAGTCGTAATGGCAACCCTCAAAAGGTATACAGCATCGTCAGCTCCATTGCAAACAGCTCCGAGATGAGGGGCTCCCTCATCCCTGTACCAAGTCATCTTGCCCTCCTGCTGGGCTGCTCCTCCTCACTGTCAATCGAGAAGCAGCTCTCCTATGTGTCCCTCCTCTCTCTATGGAGTTACTTGAAATAAAGATAGTTCTTTATGCCTTGAGCCATGAGCAATTTCTCTCCGTGCCATTTACCTAAGCCCCACGAGGTGCTCATCTTTGGCTTGTTATCGGTAATTATGTGTGTAGGGGTGCTTACCCTGTCTTCAGATCTGGGGCCTTCTGTGTTTTTTTCCATCTTCCTGTCCCCCACCCTACCCCACCAGGAAATGCACATTTTTTTTTTCTTTCTTTTTGGTTCTGCTAAAAGACAGAATCTTGCAGTTCTGCCTTCTCAGTGTGGGCGGCGTTGCCTTTCTCAGCACCGCAAAACGTATCCTCCAGCCGCCTCCAAAGGCTTTATCAGGAGACATGGTGACTTCTCTCCTAAATTACACAGATAGGTTTAAAAATAGAGTGCAGGGGTTCCCTTGTCAGGAGAGCTGTCAGCCGGCCCACTTTTGACAGCCTTTTCTCCCTCCTTTTGTTAGTACACGTCAAAGCATTTTTATTTTTATTGGAGAAGTGTTCTGCTTAAGTTTTCTGAAGCCTTTAAATTACCAGAAACGTTGGGGGTGGGGATTGGGGGGATTGGGGAAAGATTGGGGGGGGGGGATGGTGCTTAAAATAATTCTTCTTCCTGGCTTAAAGTCACGAGCATTTTGATTTTCCTGTGCCTTACTGTCTTTGCACACACATCATCAGTTCAAAAATGAATTGTAAAAATATATTCTGGTGGAGGCCAGAGCCTTGATGTATAGAGTTTTGCTTTGTGTCAAGGCAGGATACATTTTAGGGCATAAAGTGGATTTGGTATATCTAACTGTGCATAGTGAAACTGGCAGAGGCTGTGAAAGATTAGCCAAACAAGCAGAAGAAAACCACACAACAACACACCCTGTAGGTAGAAACAAATTAGCCAGAGTAATAGCAATAAGACTCCACTACACATACGAGTGGTGGGACAGAGAATGGCCTGCCTCTCGGTAGAAGTTGTTCTTTTGTTAATTCTTTCCCCCAGATAACAGAATTTGTGGCGATATCTTGTCCTTTGTGTGGGGGAATGTAAAACCCTCCATTTCCCCTGTAACCTTTTGCTTTCTCCTTTCCTTTCCTCTTATCTGTGCTTTCCGTTCCTCCCTTATATGGCCATGGCTGGCTGCCCTCAGAAGTCCAGGAATTTGAATGTTATGTGAAAGGGTAATGCTAACTGGGCTCAGTGACATTCACGCCGCCTGGGAGATGTATGGGGGTCACCAAGTGAGAGGCCAGCAAGTATCCACATCTGCTGGGAGGCTTTTCATTGCTTTCTCTCCAAACACCAGTCTTAGCTGATGGCCCCAAGCCCTGCTGTCCGGTCCCCCTACCCCGGCCAACTGTTTCCTTAATTATCAGGGCAGAGATTTCTTTAACATTTCCTCACTGCAAAAAAAGAGGCATGCATTTATAATCTCATGCATCGCACCCAGAAGAAGCCTGTGTGAGAGAAGGGCAGGTATTATTGCATCATGTCCACTTTGCAACCGAAGAACTGGAGGTTTTAGCGGTTCCCAGTTAGTGCTCATGATGGCTCGCTCCTTAAAGGCAGAGTCTGCTTCCCCTCTCTCCCAGCCACAGGCTCCTTGGCGCCCCGTTTGGGTGGATTTCCTTAAACAAAATACTTCCTGACTTCGGACATCGGGCACCATTTGTGGATCCCTGTTAGAGATAATTTTGTCATCTGAAAGCTCATTCAGATTTATGTCTCCTATTAAGTAGGCTTTCCTTATCTCAATCTAAATGACTTCATACTTTATAAAGTATATTGGCTTCATTAGTGGATATTTGTACTGACCTAGTTTTGAGTGCAGAGAAGTGAGCAAAACAGAACAAAACTTTCACAGAGCTCCAATCCTGCAGAGGAGACCTAGACTAAGCGGGAAGTTAAAGTATGCATGAGGGGTCTGGAAATGAAAGCCACTAAGAGAGGGGTTACTCTAGATTAAGAGATTGAGAGAGGTCAGTGCCCTTTGAAGAGATGCCTGAGGATTCAAAGTGAATAGGATAGGGGATAGGAGGGGTGGGGTGGAGGTCAAAGCAGCTCTCAGGAAGGGTGCCCTGGGATACGGGAATGCATGGTAGATTAGAAGAAATGACTTAGGGTAGCCTGGTCAGATCCAGGGAGGAGGGAAGGCCGGTGAGCAGGGAAGGTGTTGGAGAGGCAGAAGCACAGTGAGAATTTTGGCTCTAACCCAGAGGGAGATAAGATTCGCTTGGAGGGGATCAATCGTGGAATGCTGGTGTCAAAAAGAACAGTTAGACAAATGTCTGTATCCTGCTGAGCTACGACCCAGTTCTGACCTCGTTCACTCCTCACCAGGGGTGGATACATAACTTGCATGGCCCACTTTGAAAATAGAATCCAGCGCCTCTTGTTCAAACAGCAGGAAAGAAGACATGGTTAAAAGGTACGGAAGCATACGGCTCCTCCTTTCCCTGACCCCCCAGCCTCACCTTCTACCTGCTACCGTGGTTTCAATTTGCCATTTCCTGTAGATCTAAGTAAAGAAGCCCTTAACATGGATTTTACTGTTCATCTTTGCACATACTCAAGGCCAGTTTTCGATGCAAATATAAGTGGGAACATTTTGGTAGACACATTTCCTGTGTGTATTTTGTTTGTACCAGGACAGTAGAAACGCTATTTAAAAAAAAAAAACGAACAAACAACAAAAAAAGCACAGCCCATCCCCCACCCTTGGAAATGCAAACTCTCCTACCAACAGTGAATCTTTTATGTGACATTAAGTGAGGAGGGCCTAGAAGGAAGAGGAATTATTGGTTGTATTCTCTTCATCTATTTTTTTCCCCAGGTCATTATTTTGCGGGGTGGCGTGGGGGGGGTGTGTCATCTATTGGTAATAACAAGGACGCATTTGGACTAACCTAAGATATGATAGGGTGAACAGCAAGCCTGCCATTGTCTTTGATTTACATCTGCTGAAAGATTTCTGCGGAATGGAAGGTGTAGTCTCTTGATGTCGTCAGTACTCCTGCCTAGCCACAGATGAAACGTGACTCCAGACTCTGGGCTCCAAACTATCCTAGATGGACATGGCCATGCCCACGGGAGGGCAGTGGTTACGCCAGGTGGGCATGCAGAGGCTGAGGACTTCCCTTGCTCCTGCATACGGCTCCTTGTCTCCGTGGACTTGGAAAAACAAAAGATGAGGTTAGCAAGAAATTTCGATCGATGACATCAAACTGTGAAGCCTTGTCCCCATGTCTGTGGCCAGCACAAGCCGCACATCCACACAGCTGACCCCGTTCAACACCTGCTCTTTGGAGAACTAGCATGGCCATTGAGGCAGACGGTAAAGGGCCCACAGAATAAGATAAATAAACCTGGGGCACATCCTGAAACTTTGCTTACAATTTGCACTGCCAGCAAAGAGGGGTTTTAGACTCTGGTTAAGAAAATGGTACTTGCTTTGAATGGAGTGTTTTGTTTTTGTTTTTGGTTTTTGGTTTTTTTTTTTTTAACATAATTGGAGATTCATGAGGATCACTGTGTGACAGATCACAGGATGTACATCTAATGGGCTGTTTCAGAACCAGAATTCTAGAGAGTGAAGAAGAGACAGCATGCTTTAGAGGACTAAATCAGGTCGAGAGCGGATGAAGAAGAGAGCATGTACAGAGTAGAGTTGCCATGATGAGACCTATTTTGCGTAGAAGGCTGAGAAACACCATCGTGCTCCAGAAAATGAACGTCAAAATCATATCATGGAAAATTTGACTGAAGCCCATTTCAGTGTTAGCACTGTTGGCAAGGATACCATTAAAGAGGGTATGTTACTAACGTCAGGGAATAATTAAGGCCCAGTAATAGAGGCATCAGTGGTCATGAGCTTTAAAACTTTACTTATTTGAAGATTGATGGCTTAAAGATGATGTTCACATATGACGTGTGTGTGTTTGTGTACATGTGTGTGTGTATGTCCATACTTTCCCTTGGAGAAAAAAAAAGTGTAGGATTATTTAAGGGAAGGATAAAATGTCAAGAAAAGACAAGCTTACTGAATTTGGAGAAAATGAGAAATTTGAGCTACTTTTACAGACCAAAGAATAATGTCAGGAATGAGACATTCGAAAGCAGCTCATTGCCTGACATTTGTGATTTATGTCTAAGGTTATGGGAATGGAGGTGTCACCTAGAAGTAGTTAAAGTGCAGCGAATTTCCACGGGGGCTGCGTGTCTGTGGGAGAGGGACCTCTGTGTCGCCTGGAGCAAATCAGAGCTGCCCAGAAGAGAAGGCTGTGTTTTTGTAGTGGCCTGGGACTAGATGCATTTCTGTCTTGATTCCCATGCTTAAGAGGGGCTTGTCCTGACTTCTCTCAAGATGGATGGGCAGGGGGCCTGCAAGGCCAACCTCTCCCCTCATAGGAATTCTCTAATTCCTTTTGAGATCATGATCCAGATACCTGAAGTCTAATCTCCCCAGGCCTCATTCCTGGCCTCACCCTCTTCCTCCATACAGAAGATTACAGTGCCAGGTTTGTGGGATTGCCAAGGGCCAACTGTTAGGACCAGTGGGATGATCAGGCTGGAATGTGTCCAACCCTTGAGGCTGCCTGTCTGTGTGGGATGGGCTTGGGGCCTGGAGTGGAGGAAGGAAGAAGGAAGGATTATCCCCACATCTTCAGGATTCAGTGCAAAACTCCAATGGCCTTGTTACTAAGAAGGCATAGTTGTTAAGAGTGCTCACTTATTATATAACTTTCACTTATTTATTCGTTTGCTATATGGGACTGTGTTTGTTCTCCTGCCACGGACCTGCCCCCAAGTGAATTCCTTCTTAAGGTGAAAGGCTTAGGCAATGGCGATGAGATTCTCAGATAGATGTTACCTTTACTGCTTATGTTACTATGGTTATTGACTTTAGCAGTTATGTAGGAGACCCTTAAGGCCTAGGAGAGTAAGTAACCTTTTTATTTAAATGCGATCTTAATGGCTTCTCATTTTGTGAATGGGCGTAGTTGTTTTTAGCACAAGAATAAAAATACCTTAGTGTTTTCAGCATTATTTGTCCCTTTGTCCACCAGGATTGAAAGACCAGAATGACCAGTTGAGCTGAGTGCCCTGTTTCCTTCAGAGGTCTGGAAGGCGCCCCTCTTCTGGGGGGGGGGCTGAGCCTTGTGCCCTTCTTCTGGGGGGGGCTGAGCCTTGTGCCCTGTTTCCTTCAGAGGTCTGGAAGGCGCCCTTCTTCTGGGGGCTGAGCCTTGTTTTCCTCTGTGAATTGGGTAGGAAGACAATGCTGGTCTAAAAACCTGCTTTTGTTTTTTTGTTTTTGTTTTTGTTTTTGTTTTTTTTTTCCTACTTAGCTTTGAGCCTGGACCCTGAACCTTTTATTTTCCTTACGGCTTAAAATTAGGCATGTAAAAACAGGAAGCAAAACAACCTGGGCAAAGCTGAGAGAGTCGAGGACCCAGAATGTTCAATTGAGTGGAGTTCAAGTTCTTTTCTGTCCTTTAAGTGTGCCAATGGAGACAGGGTTCAAGAAACAGTGACAGACGCAACTTCAGACACAAGATGTGTGGGCAGGATTAACAGACACGGTTGAAGTTATAGCCAAACGCAGACACTTTTTTGAAGAGCTCCTCAGTTGCAAAGGTGTGCTGCGCATCACTGTATCCTCAGTAGATTTTAACATAACTATTATTCTCATTGCATAGGCATTAAGCATCCAAGACATCTACCTGAGATCCTATGGCCAGTTAATTGCTGAGACAGGCCTAAAAATAGTCCCCGCTGATGATAAAGCTTTTATTTTTGACAACGATGCTGCAGTGACCAGATTTCCAATATTCCTTGATGTAATATGGGGAAAGCTATTTAATTATTTGTTTCTTCATGGATTTTGGCAGAGGGGTCTGAATGCAGGGCCTTGAACTTGCTAGAAATGTACCCTCACCATCATGCTTCATCCTTACTTAATAAATTTGAGATAGCTATTTCATTTAGTTCCTAGAAGACCAGCATTTAGGGAAGTTACTTGGTCTGATCACTTCAATGAACTGGTCATGAACAAGAATAATGAGAAGGGCCGAGTGATGCATCTCAAATCACCCATCCAGTCAACGGCCAAACTCGAATCTTGTCATGAGAGTGTTTTGTGGGCACGTCCATTGCTCTATTCTGAAGGACCAGTCCAGAAACATGGCTTGAGTGATGTTTAGTGGAGAGGAGGACACCTTTTCTTTCAGTTTCAAACTTGGAGTAGGGTTGCCAGCCTCTTGTTGATCTGCAACCTGTTTTGTGGATTCTGAACTCGTTCAGTTCAGAAGAAAACACTTTGCTTGTAGTCTGGCCTGGCTACGTCATTCTAAGAACAAAAGCAGGTGATGGTTTGCTTTAACTCTCTCTCTCTCTCTCTCTCTCTCTCTCTCTCTCTCTCTCTCTCTCTGTGTGTGTGTGTGTGTTGGGCACACTAATGTGCCTGTTTGCAGTCATGGAGCGGCATGGAGGATGTTGAGTGTCTTCTTTAACGCTCTGCACCTTACTATCTTCAGATAGAGGAGCTGTAAACTTTCCCTTTTTTGTTAGGCTGACCAAGCAAGTAAGCTCTGGAAATCTACCTGTCTCTGCCCCCTCAGTGTTGGAATTCCTCCCAGCACACACTAAAGATAAGCTCTGCTTTTTCCTTGGGTGCTATGAATTTGAACCCAGGCCTTCTGGCTTGTTCTTGCTGATCAGGCCATCTTTTCAGCTCCTTCAGGTTTTGTCTTTGCTATTGTACCATCAAAAGTGTCCTCCTTCTCTAAGGGTAGCTAGGGCTGGAGAAAATGCCCCTGTGTTCAAGTTGCTAATCTATAATTGGCTTTCAGGTTGGAATGCTTGGTTCATTTTTTCTGTCTAGTTGAAACTACATGAAGTCAGGTGGGAGCGAGCAGTGGCTCATGCGTGTAATCCCAACAGTGTGGTGGCTGAGGCAGAGAGATGCTGAGTTCAAGGTCAGCATTGATTACACAGTAAGATCTCACCTCAAAAACAACAGATCAACAACAATAAAACACAAAGCTAGATTTAATTAATTTAGAAGAAAAATCACATTATTTATTTTACTTTAAAACACTTCCTTTTTAAAAAAAAAAAAGAATTTAAAACAGGAAACTGAAAAAAAAAGGGACTATTTATCTAGTGTATGGGTTCAGATGTTGTTTCTGTTAGCTTGGGCAGATTATTTTTAAAAATTAGTTGCCTGAATGGTAATTGTTCATTAATTCATAATCACAATAGTCAATGGCCCATTCTGGCTCAACTGACTCTGTCATCACCTCTCAGATTAGTTCCCACGCACAGTGGCCAGAGTGGTGACATTGTAGATAGTCTACAGATAGCTGTGGCCATTCCTTCCATCTTGTACACAAGTCCTTTGTCATTGTGATGTTGCCGTTTCTGTGTAAAGCAGAAGAGATTATTTCCTGTTATCATTTTTTTTTTTTTTTTTGTTATCCTGTTGTTTTTTGTTGTAAGACCGTATCCTACTATCTTGCTAGACTGGTCTTGAACTCTCAACCCTTTTATGTCTCTGTGTCAGCTTTCTGGCCAGCTATGATGAGATGCATAGGACCATGTTAGTCTCCTCTCTCTCTCTCTCTTTCTCTCTCTCTCTCTCTCTCTCTCTCTCTCCCTCCCTCTCTCCCTCCCTCCTCCCTCTCTCTCTCCTCTCTTTTACCCTTTGTGCTTGGATTTAATTGATATTTTTCCAGTGGGATGTAAATATGGCTTTTATTTATTCAGATGAAGGGATGGCATGAGAGCCATACCTAAGCTGTACAAATACACAGCTTGGGTTGAGCCCAGAGTGCTTCTTCTTTCTCTTATCTATCTATCCTTATGCCTAGACCTAGGCCAGGAAGCTGCTAGTCTCCACACAATCTAACCTTCCAAACCAATTGTTTCAACCTGGCTTCTCTCAGCTTCTACCTGAATTGCTCTGCTTGGCCTTATACTAACTTTGGCAATATATTTTAATCTTTGGCTCATTCTCTGGCTGATTCTGTCTTTACCTGTGTCTAGCTTCTTCTCTTTTGTCTTTGTAAAACTGTTCCGGTAAAACTGTCATACACATGCACACCATACCACCCCCCCCCCTCTTTTTCTGCTCTTAAGTAACCTCTCTTTCCTGTGCTGTTCTGTGAGTTGGGCGTATCTTATCTCTGACTCATTCTGTCAAGTCTTTATCTGATTCATCACTTTGTCTGCCCCTCAATTAGATGTCACTTTCAAACGTGGCTGTTGCCTTTTATAAACTAACTTTACCTTCATTGTTAGTAATGGAAGGTGTGTACTAAGGGTGTGTCTGTACTCCAGTCAGGTCAGACATTCAGGGTATGTCTTCATTCCAGCTGGATTATGTAGACCTGGAAGGTCTTTTGCTTGTCAGAGCAGCCATGTTGCTAGGTTAAAATTCCTCTACAGTGGGACTTTAGCAAACAGGATGCCATAGCCATTTGGATTTGCACAATGGAACTTGTTCTTTTGCTGCTATGAAGCCAGAGGTCACCCGTAGAAGAAACTTCACTTGGTCTCAAAGAGAATGAGAACCATGTGTTCTGTTCCAAGCTGAGACTGGAGATGTGAATGAGGCCATCTTAGCTCCACAGCTGTGTCAACTCGATCCAGATCTACAGAACTAGGCACCATCGGTGCTGCAGGCTACTTTACATTCTCCATCTTTGCTAGCTTGTTTAACTATTGCATTTGTTTGTTAGACTATTACATTTATGGTCTGCTTGTTAAGTCACACAGCGCAACCATTTCAACAATTATTTTTGCTTTAGGAATTTGAATGGTCTGATTTTTTTAAAAAAAAGATTTATTTATTCTTATATCTAAGTAGCTGTCTTCAAGCACACCAGAAGAGGGCGTCAGATCTTATTATGGATGGTTTTGAGCCACCATGTGGTTGCTGGGATTTGAACTTAGGACCTTTGGAAGAGCAGCCAGTGCTCTTAACCGCTGTGGTATCCCTCCAGCCCGAATGACCTGATTTTTTTTTTTTCAGTTTTTTTTCAAACAGGGTTTCTCTGTATTGCTCTGCTGTTCTGAAAGTTGCTCTGAAGACCAAGTTGATCTCAAACTTAGGAAGATTTGCCTGCCTCTGCCCTCCAAGTACTGGGGTTAAAGGCACAAAATGGTGTTCTAGATTATTTTATGTAACAGCATGGTCCATAGTTTATGAAACTGTTCTTGCCAATGAAGGTGTTCCATTGACAAGGAGAGTTAATCAGTGGAAGGGAAGGAAATAGTCTAGTCCTATAGATCCATAGAAGTGTCCTCATGTCCCTCTTACAGCAAGAGGACCTGCAAAAGTCCAATGACACCTGTAAGGTTCCCAAATGGGTGAAGGTCAAACTGATAGCTTAAAGTAATTAAACTCAGAATGAGAGAATTAAAAGTAAAGATGAGCCGGGTGGCACACGTCTTTAATCCCAGCACTTGGGAGGCAGAGGCAGGGGGATTTCTGAGTTCCAGGCCAGCCTGGTCTACAGAGTGAGTTCCAGGACAGCCAGGGCTACACAGAGAAACCCTGTCTTGAAAAACCAAAAAGAAAAAAAAAAACAAAAGTAAAGATGAAAGCGTTTTGTATTTTCCTCTTAAGACGTGTTTGTGAACTGAGACGAGAGAGATCACTTCACGTTTCCTTCCTGGGATGCTAAGTGGTTAACAGTGTTGGGGTTAATTAAGTCAGTGTCTTCAGAAAGAAAAAAAAAAAACTCTTATTGTACTTTCAGCAGATATGGGACCATTCTTTATGGGCTCAAGAAACATTGTCATTATATTGTTGCCTGTAGTTGGAGACCATAGTCTAGTCAGGAAGTATTCATCTATCCTAGGCTCCTAGCTATTGACCTCATGCTCATTGAACAGAGCAGCCTCTTGATATGAGTTTTCAGAGTTTCAGAGACCTTGAATAGGATGTGAGTTCCTGGGCTTAGGGGAAAGAGCTTTAGAAGGGCATGGAGACTATAAAGAAAAGGGGGAGGTGGCCAATCACAAGCCCTTTTCTTTTTCTTTCCCCACCCCCCTTTTGTGTAGTTGTGGAGATTGAGCTGAGGGCCTGCCAATGGCCCTTTGGGCTATTCTTGACTTGAGGAGTTGTAAAGACAAATTGCCACCATGGTTGCTACCCTTCTCCTCCTCCTCCTCCTCCTCCTCCTCCTCCTCCTCCTCCTCCCCCTCCTCCTCCTCCCCCTCCTCTTCCTCTTCCTCTCCCTCCTCTTCCCCCTCCTCCTCCTTCCCATCCTCCTCCTTTCTGTGGTTTGTTTTTCAAATCTCACCAAGTTGAAGTTATTAGAATAGTTTCAGGGTATTCAGACATACCTAAATATTTTCTAATATATATTCCAATGTTGGTTTCTTAAACTGCTCAATATGAAAGAGATAACTAATCAAATCAGTTTGAGAAATATTTTTACATTAAGCTTCACTTTTTATTACAGTGGACATTAGCATAATAGCATAAGGGCTGTCACAGTGGAAAAACACTTTTCTCTTTTAAGAATATAATGCCTGTCAATCCTATTTAGATATAGCAACCTTCATGAAATAATTTAACAGCATGTATAGGCGACTTCGCTGGAGAATTACTGAGTTGGCTGGCTCAATTTAGCCAATATCTATGTCTATGTATATGTATACGTGTTTGTATGCTAGGTATCGGGTAGATACACCACATTAGAAATGATAGAACAGGAAATATAAAACTTATCATAAATATATCCATAAAACAGAAAAAATAAAGAGCAATCAATAAGATGCTTTCGTTGAAGATTTAAAAAAAAAAACAGCTGGAAGTAGCTGAAATGGTGAAGAGATGACTGGCTTATGCAATTAGGACATTCAAGGTAGGGTAAGGGTTGGTGAGCTTGTTCTGTCTGGGCTCTGGTTCCATTTCCATATCTGTCTTTTGGATATGTTCTTCTCTGGATGTCAACATTATCCTGGAGTTGGCTTTTTTTCCCAAGAACAAAATATATCCCTTGGCAACACAAGCCATGTGGTTGCTAGTTTTCAAAGGCAGCAAGAGAATGAACGTTTGTACAATCATAGCTCTAAAGTTTGGGATGATTAGAACTTGCTTGAGTCAGCCTATGGGGACAAGAAAATGTCAAATGTCTATTGATCAGTCTTGGCTTACATGGACTCAGTCAAAACTGATGAAATTATCCTTATGGTGTAGATCCTGCTCCAGGCTTGATATTGTTAGAATCTTTGGATGCCACCACATGTTAGAGAAGCAAAGCAATGTTTTAGGGAACTAACTGGAAAAGCCAGTTACAAAAGGCTCAGAAGGAATATGTTGAGGATCAATGGATCCAGTTAATAGGCTCTGTTAGTAATCTTAAGGGAATAGCCGAATAGCCTTCAAGCTGGCCATAAAGAGCA
>JADRCD010230004.1:0-11584 GCA_019843815.1 Montemys delectorum | reverse complement strand
CCATCCATCATGCATTCTTCCATCCACCCACCTATCCATCCTTTCATCTGTCTATCTAATGATTAATTATGATCAACTGATTGATTGATTGATCCATCCGCCCACCCACCCACCTATCCTATCCATCCTTCCATTCTTCTATCTGCATATCTATCTATCTACCGAATTATCCATCCATCCATCCATCCTTTTGCCTGTCTATCTATCCACCCAGCCAGCCGTCCACTCATCCATCCTGATGTTTAGTTAAGTCTATATTATCAGGAGCTCCCGGGAACCTATTCAATAGGACATAGACAAAGCAATTTATCAGAGTTGAAGTCACAGACTGAGATCATCAGCCTACAGATCTCCACATCAATGAAAGCACGAACCACTAGGATTCATGTAAAGCAGAGACACATCACCAGAGAGCCACACCTACAGAAACTCTGCTACTTGTAGCCTGAGGCCAGTCACCAATCTGTACCCAGCTTCCCAGGCATGACATTGAGCAACAGTGGTACCGCATCATGGATGGTTCAGTGAGCCAATAAATACCTGGTGGGGGGATAGCTCAGTCTAGCACCCACATAAAGCCAAGAGTGTGTCTGTAGTCTCAGCACTCGGCAGGGTGGAAGGTAGGTAGTCAGGGAGCAGAGGCAGGCAGATGGAAGAACAGCTTGCTGAATCAAAAAGCTCCAAGCACAGAGACTGTCTCAAAAAATAAAGTGGACACCCAACAGATGCTGACCTCCATGTGCACATATGGGTGAGTGTACCTATCACACACATGTAAATCACACACGCATGCTATAATAAAATAAAGTAAAACAAAATTATTTGGTGCCTGTAACAGATGTTAGGAGCCCAGGGGGTCAAGCATTATTCTTATAAAGGACAGAGTTCCACTTTGTCTTCTGTCCCTTTTGACTCAGTCTGGCACCTTGCAAAACCATCTATGGATATCTACACAGCTGTTTCCTGTGCCTTGGAGGATGGCTCAGTGTCAGAGGGCTTTGTCTAGCATTCTGTGAACGCCCTGACTTCAACCCCCAGCACTGAAAAAGAAAAAAACAAAACAAAACAAAACAAAAAAACAAGAAGAAACCAAAAACCATCTTCTTGTTCATAAATGAACTCATAATGGAAATTTTATGTTCATTCATTCATTCATTCACTCATTCATTCTTTACTCCTTTTGGTATTTGGGGACAGGGTCTCCTTTAACTCAAGGTTGGCCTCACAGTTCTGATCCTCTTGCCTCTACCTGTCAGGGGCTACAACTATAGGTATGCACAATCATGCCAACCTCCACTTTCTTTTAGAAGAAAATTATTTAGGGGGCTATTTCATGACCAGTTCAGCGGCAATAAGCTCATGGGTTTCCACACTGCAGGAGAATACTCAGGCAGCATGGAGTTCTTACTCCTCTAACACTGGACACTTAGGGTTTATCTTCTTCCCAGTGGAGATATTTGTGACTAACATCCTTCTAGTTACAGCCTTGAGTACATATGTATCTATTTTTCTAGATTGGGCAGCTTCATTTTTGTACAACCACAGTCTCTGGGAAGATAGCCCCAGGAGAAAGCTCTCTGCCTGTTGTGATTCCAATGGTCACCTGCAGGGGGCAGCAATCGCAAAAATCACAATGACAGCCACAGTCTTCCTTTCACACAAATGAGAAAAGATATGCGTTACTCAAGGTCACAAAGAGAGTAAGAGGCAGGGCCTGAATATGAATCTAGGGCTCTCCAAACACATCCCCACACCCTCGCTAGGATAGAGGTTCAGGGTACTGCAAAGCCAACTCAAAGGGAGACATAGGATTTGTAGGCTGTAAGGCCACAGTCCTCACCGCCTGAAATGGCCTCCCCATTCAGCCTGCTTCGAGAGCAAGGAGAACTGGCAGTGTGGACTCTGCCCCAGCAGCGTATTTCAATGACATGAGAAATGAAGCTCTAACGTGCACAGTGTCCTTTTGTGTTAAGGACCTCTAACTGTATGACTCTCCAGCCTTCTTTTGGCCTCCAGACCAGCACCACAGAGTGGCCAAATCCTTTCAGAATGAAAACGGCCCGCCTCCCTTCCCTGTAGCCTCTGAGCAAACAAGTAAGCTTCCTTTTCCGGTGGTGCGCGCGTGCCAGCCCTGCCCCCTGGCAGCTGCATCCCCTGCAGGCCACCTGAGCTTTCTCTCGGTGTCAGGTGCTTCTTTTCCACCTCGGGCCTCTGCACGTGGGGCTCCTGGCCCTGCAAGTTCACCTCGCTACGTTCTTACTACAGATGATCATTTCATCCACCGTTGTTCCTAACAGACTGGAAGGCAAAACATTCCTCTGGCTTGATCTCCGGTGTGTCCAGTGGTAGAAACACGGGAGGAGGCGAGCAAGGGGTTCCACATAAAGTAACCAGGCAGTAACCAGGCAAGAAAGCCTTCCTCTTAGGGTTGGCCGCCAGCGGGAATGTTACATCTCAAGCACCGTGACTTCTCCAGTAAAGTAAAACAATTCATTTCACATTTCACTTCACTTTTTTTTTTTTTAAACTTGTGCTAAACATCCCAGGCTGGAATCTCAATCATGGGTTTCCTGCCTTCACTGCTGCTTGAATGTTAGGACTTTAGCACTCAGCTACTGATCTCTCTTTTCGTTTTGACTCTAGAAACCTCAGAATTCAATGTAAAGGTGAAACACACACACACACACACACACACACACACACACACTTTTGTTTTGTGTCTGTGTGACTTAAGTGTGTATGGCATATTCATTCATGAGGGTGCTGGTACCCACCTCGTGTGTGTGAGAATTCAAGGATAATCTTGGATGCTGATCCTCACCTTCCACCTTGTTTAAGATGAGCTCTCTTTTGAGACTCAGGAAATGATGGTTCAGTGCTTATGAGCACTTGCTGCTCTTGCAAAGTCCCCCCACCCCCAGTTTGGTTCCCAGCACCCATACAATGGCTTAAAATTGCTTATAATTCCAGCGCAGGGTGGTCCCGAGCCCTTTATTGGCTCTTTGGCCATTGCGCATGTGGTACACATACAGACAATGCCCATTTGTGACCCTCCATAGGCACCAGGCAGGCACATGATGCACGTATACACAAGTACTCAAAGCACCCCTACACATGAAAATAAGTCTTTTAAAAACAAAACGTAAATAATTAAAAGCTATCTGCCCCTGTTCTCAACCTCACACACCAGGTTAGCTTCTGGAGAATTCTCCTGTCTCTACCCCAATCTTGCCAAAGGAATTCTGTGACTACAACTACTGTACTGCCCCCCCCCCCCTTTATCCCGCTCTGGGGATTAAGCTCAGGTCCTCACAGCTGTGTAGCAAATACCTTTCCCCACCAGCGTTTTCCCGGCGGCCCTCTAATCATTACAGTCTAATACAATCTCTGAATCCTCTGCCCTTTTTTTTTTTTTTTTAAAAAAGACAGGATCTGTCTGTATAGCCCCGGCTACTCTGTCAATCAGGCTGGCCTCGAACTCCCAAAGCTCCACTTGCCTCTGCTTCCTGAGCACTAGGATCAAAGGTGTGTGCCACCATGCCCAGCTCCCTCTGCCTTTTTAATGATGCACTTTTAAAGTTTACGTCACTTAGCACCTATTACCTGTGTAGGAATATTAAAACATATATAAAAAAATAAGTAAATTAATCAGGTAGAGTGTGGAGAGGGTGTTAAATGTCACCACTGTGGTTGGTCCTCCCTGACTGACGATGGAGGATGAACACGTGACCCTGAGATCTTAGCACAAGTCTAGGACTAAAAACTTCTGTGCAGTCAGAGGCAGAATACTTCCCACAATAACTCCGATGTCTCCCTCCTCTCCCGGGTTTGGTCTAAGAATACACAGGAGTTATATACATCCCCTGACACAGAAGTCCCACTCTGTTATTTCTGTATTGTCTTGGGATGACGGCATACTTGTTTTGTGGTCTGGTAAGAATATACAATCAGTCAACCACAGCTTCGTGGCAGCGTCACCAACATCTGCATGCCACCTTGGGGACCGCAGGCTGTATGGTCTGCTCCTGATCTGTATGCTTGAGCTGTTTCAAACATGCAGAAAACACCTTCCCTCCGGAATCTGGAGGAGTCCTCCAGGACCCATTCCTGAACCACAGATCAGTGTAAACATCCGGAAAGAACACATCATACACAGGAAGGAAAACTTCAAGGAAACATGATCCCATGCACAGGGAGTGGGTCCTGGAGATGGGAAGTGTGGTAGCACCAGGAGGAAGACTAGAAGGTGATGAACAAGTGCGAGTTTCTTTAATGTTATGAAATTTGCCTTTCAAGGGGCTCCTGGGGCCCCACCCCTCCCTGGGGAACCGTAGGTAACAGTTGCTGGGGGAGGGAACCTGCATCTTCATAGAGGTCGCCACTGGAAAGTTGCCCATGGTCTTGGAATAACCCATCAACCAAGCTCCTGTTATCAACCCTCTGGAACCTACCAAGTCACACACAAAGACCATGGAAGAAGGCATGCTAATTAGGCAAAGGAGGTCAAGGGGAGATGAGAAGGGAATGAGAGGTAAATATGAACAAAATACACTACTGTGGTCATGAAGACTGAAACCTACCTACCGCTATGTATAATGTATCCTAACATAAACAGAAAGGAGCTCTGCCTTTTAGGACAGCCTCTCTGGGTTTGTTCCCTTTCTCTTTCCGTTGAGTCTTTCACCTTCTCCAAAGTCTTTTGGAGAGTGTCGATGGATTCGCAATGGAGTGTTTTATGGCCTGGGATCAATGTCCAGAGTACATGTCTGTGCTTTGTGAAAGAAGAAATCTTCACTCCTGTCCTGGGAACGTAGATCCCAGGACACAGATTAGACATCTAGATGCCCAGTTCTTCACCGCCATCACACCTAATCACTTAGTGGGGTGCAGCTTTCTCTTCAAAAGCAATTTAAAAACATCAGCCAGAAAAAAAAAAAAGAAAGAAAAGAAAAGGGGTTGGGGGAGGTGACTCCCTGACCTTGGGAGGAATCTGTAAGAAATCTGCAAGGGAGCCATGGGTGACAGTGACCACAACTCACAAGATGAAGACAGAGATGCTTCCAGAAAGACATCGATTGCTTTCAATGTGAGTCTTTTTAACTGCTCACATGGCAGGCAGCCTTTTAGTGCCTTATAATCGAAATAAATTGCTTCTCAAATGCTCTTTTAATTTTTGTCTTCTTATTCTCTCTCTCTCTCTCTCTCTCTCTCTCTCTCTCTCTCCACACACACACACACACACACACACACACACACACACACTAACAATGCTCTAGCAATCATAAATACAATTGCTCAAGATGAGTTTCAATGGGTTTGCAATGGACTGTTTTATAGCCTGGGATCAATGTGCAGAGCACACGTCTGTTTCTATCAATGTCAACGTCTTGGCCTAGGAGCAGGCACATGGAGGGGTTGATTTTCCCCCGAGACCTGTCCTAGCCTCAGCCCTCCAGTCCTCACTGTTTGCTGACCTTTCTCGGCTGAAAAGGTGGCGGGCTTCCAATTTAATTCAAGTTCAGCCTGAGGAATCTGAATGCAAGGTGGAGAACCAGCCATCTTTTAAAAGCCAACCTAGCAGATGTCAGAAAGAAAAAGATTGATAAAGTTGATGACATCTAATACAAAACTTGTGATTAAATAGACATACAAGGAATACCAATAAGAAGTTGCATACCAAAAAGTATAAATACTTCCACAAACCACAGACACAGAAAACGGGATAGTGTTTGGTTTATCAGCTTGGAAAAAAAAGAAAAGAAATACAACATCCAGTGTGGGCACAGATGCTTAGAAATGAGGGCTCTCACATAGGTGGGAGGGACTATCAAAAACCAATTTCCTTCCTAAGAGCAGTTTGGCCACACTTACCAAAGGTCTAAGAATTATGCCTCTCCCCTGAGCTAATACCACCCTCCAGAGAGATAGCCCAAGGAATTATTACCGACGTGCTTAAAGATTAATGTGCCATAATGTAGAACGAGGCAATATGGATAACTCTGAAAACACAAGCTACCCAACCAGAAGAAATTAGTTAGATAAATCACCCAACTTCCTTTCGACATATTATGTGATCATTAAAAATCACACACTAGAAACATTTGTCAAGGTGTGAGAACTGTCTTGATACATTACTGAGTAAACGCAGCGGACAGACAACTGTACCACTGCAGCCACACAGGCAGGTGTGTGGAGACTCCCAAAACGGTTCTCACGGGGAACTGGAAACACACAAGTCAAATTATAAACAGAAAGCGCTTTCTGGTAGATGGATTACCTATAACCTAAGACCTCTCCGCTTTTTCTCTTCCTTTAAGATTCATGAATCTGAGTGTTTTACCTGCATGTACATGTGTGCATACCACATCCACGCTGGCCCCCTGAAACCACAATTACGTATTGGTTATGAACTGCCATGTTGGTACTGGGAACAGAACCCAGGTCTTCTGCAAGGGCAGCCAATGCTCTTAACCTCTCTCCAGGTTCCTCTAGTTTTTTCTTATGTGTGTGCTTTTCTGAACCTGAGGAATTATCTCATTTATTATTGTGTGTATGTATGGCTTGTGTATAAGGTATGTGTGGGTATATACATGCAGGTAAGAGTACAAAATTATCGAGTCTCTTCTCTTCTTCCACCTTTATGTGGGTCTTGGGAATTGAGCCTTGTTGCCGGGCTCCATATCAGCCCTTCTATTAGCTGAGGTATCTTGCTGGCCTACCACTTTTCAACTGAACCCTTATATTGCAGGTCATTCAAATAAATAAAGAGGGACACACACACACACACACACACACCCCAGGCAAGCATTTTACTTTAAAGACCCAGGCAGACTTTTCTGAAGAACACAGCAAATTGGACCTTAGACTTGTCCAATCAAATGAATGGTGGGTGACCAGCAGCTTTTTACAGGGGTGAGTCCCAAGTCTGCTGATCTTGCTTTGATGGATGTGTGGATAAAGTCAGGGAATGCACCATACAAGATGATCCACCAGACACTGGACGAAGCTTACTGGGAGACGGGGAACAGGGGGCTGGGATGAGGTGATGGTCATCTACCAGAGAATTTTCATGGACGGTGCACAAAATAACACCCTGACAAAGCCGGGTATAGTAGCACACGCCTTTAATACTAGCACTGAGGCAAAGGCAGGAGAATTTTTGTGAATTTGAAGCCAGCCTGGTCTAAGTAGAGAATTCCAGCCCAGTTAGGGGTGCATAAAGAGACCTGACCTCAAAGGAAGCAAAGCCAAGCAAAACAAAAAAATAAGTAAACAAACAAAACCCCAAACCTCAACACCTGACAAAGGCCACAGAGGAAGAACAGAAAGTTAAAAGGACAGTTAGAGGGTTAATGTGGGCGTGACTCTTATCCCCAAAGTCTACCATGAAATACAAAATACCCAGGAAAGGCAGGGTGGTCAAATCCTGAGTTTTCTGCCTCCTTGTTGGGCTTCCTCATCAAATGGCTGCACAGGAATGGATAAGGTAGACAGAGGTGATGGCAGAGCACAGATGGGCAGTGGGAGGATGGGTGTACCGAGGCTTGGTGTGTGAGGTACACTTCAGGACCAGCTGGGAAAGAAAAACAAACAAACAAACAAACAAACAACTGTCTGCAGGTAAAAGTAGACGAGGCCAAGCACCCTGGAGGTGAAGTTAAACAGTCTGACCCTTGCCTTGAGATTTAACAACTCAAGAACAGGGTTCTAGAGAAGGCAAGTCCCAAGCAGAACGGAAGACAAAGCAGAGGGGCACACTTTGAGGAGGGCAGCGGTGATGACGATGATGATAATGATGACGATAAGGATGAGGGTGATGATGATGATGATGATGATGATGATGATGATGATGGGGGTGGGGGTGGTTGTGAGATGCCTTGTGAAGGATCCGGCTCACACAGTCAGTCCTACTGTACTGGGGTTGGAGCCATCGTCCCCATAGGAGACTGGCAAAGAAAGGTAGGTCAAGGCTACTGATGGAGAGCATCAGTATATATAGAAGTGAAGAGAAGGACATCACAGACAGCGGGGCCAGAAGATGAGGGAAGAGTAGAAAGAATCCATATGTACTGACCACAGGTGAGCCTGGGAGAAGTCTTGGGAGAAGAAGTGGGGGGACAGTGGGGTTCCAGGAAGATAAGTTATGCAAGTGCTGGTATTTGCAGGGAGGGGAGAGGAAGGAAGGCAAGGAGAATAAGCTGAGTCCACATACTACAAAGGAGCCCCGCCCCGGCAGAACGAAAGCCCGTATCCTAAGGTCTGAGAGCACGCTTGCATGGCTACATGGGAGATGAACTTCTAAAAACTGGACCATATTTCTTAATCAGAAACCTCTTAAAGTGGCCTTGCATGCCATTTCCGATGTGGTTTAAATCAATTACAAGGTTTTTTTTTTTTTCCTTCTTGTTCAGTACAAAAAGCCTGTGCTATCAAATCAAACTCTCACCTGCGTTAATTGCTTTAATGGGCTCTGGAAATAGCAGCCTCCTCTCCTCCAGCATGGGGACCCCTGGGGAGCCCATCAGGGAAGGATGCTGAGAAGGCCTGGGACAAACAAGGCTGGCCTCTCTGGGCTGCTAGGCCATGCATCCATCCCATCGGCCTTCCATTATTTAAGGCCTCACTCGAAAATAATCAAGAGGCAGGTGTGAACACCCAGTTCCATGTATCCACGGAGCTTTCCTGTGGCTATGAAGCAAAACTGTAGATACCAGAAGCCAGATAGGAATCATTGCATTTTAAAAAGAAATGTGGAGACGCCGACTACACTGTGCACATGACTCTGCAATTCAAGCAGCTACAGGCGACCGCACAGGCCCCAAGTCCCGCTATGTTTCTTCCAGTCATACTTAAAAGCAAAGCAAAACAAACAAGCAACAGAACTCAAGTAATTAAGCAGGCACACTAAAAGGTTGTCGAAACCACATTAGAGCCACTGCTATTTTCCAGTATGGTGCTTGCAATGGGATACCCACGGCCAGGTTTTTTTCCAACGTTGACTATGCAATGATATAATGAACAATGGCGTGCTTGTGAGGAGCGTGAGCTATATTCAGTATTGGGGATGTCTGAGTCACAGAGAGACAAGGAGGCCTGCCCAAGCTCACAGCTAAGGAACACTAACTGGTGAGTCCAGACCCATCTCCAAACTCCATCTACAGACCACTTTCTCTTAGGCTTTACCATGTATCAGCTGACCTTACCTATGAGGATAACGCTCAAAGGGGGGATGGGGTTGGGTGGGGCTTATGAGGGTGGCCGGGTGGGCCCAACTTGTTCTTTGATTTTGAAATAGGGTCTTCTATAGCCCGAGAGTTAGAGAACTCCATATGTAGCCAAGATGACCTTGAATTTCTGATTCTCCTGCTTCAATTTCTCCAGTGCTGGACCTATAGGTTTGTACCTCCACGCACAGTTTACATGGTCCTACAGATTGAAGCCAGGACTTCACATATATGGGGCAAGCCCTCTACCAACCAAATACATCTCCAGCACCTCTGGGTAAGTTTGTGTGTGGATAAATGTTGTTAGAGGTGAGGATCCTGAAGCAAAGCAGGATTTCCCAAACTTCAGTGTGGGTGTGGCTTGGGCTTGCGGGGCGGGGTGGGGGAGGGGGGGAAGAGGGATTGGCGGGGTATCAGTTCTAACTCAGGTTTAAAGCTAACATTTGTGAATTAACAAGTTAGCAGCACACTCTAGATAATTATAAACACCCTCTTTTCCTACTGATTCGTTAGCTTGCATATTTATTTATTTATTATTTGTTTATTTAGAATCTTTCTATACAGTCCGGGCTGGCCTGGCTCTACCTGTGAAACTTAGGTTGGCCTCAAATACATTACCCTGCCTTACCCTCCTAGAGAATTGGTTCCAGGCATGTGTCCTCATACCTGGCTGCAAACGCCCTCTCTAACATCACTTGCCTATGTCCCTTCTTGCAGCCGCAGCTTTAGAAGAACCCAGGAACAAGGCCATCTTGGGACTATGTGGGGAAGACTGATACATTTGCCTTGCATTCTGAGACAAGAGGATGCTGATATTAGCAAAGTCAGGTAGGGAGGGAAGAAAAGCCATGAAGCTGGCTGCCAGCTGAGGCCCAGCCACAGCCAATTTAGCAGAAGGAACAGGAATTCTCAACGGAGGAGGAGGCAAAGGTGCTGGGACTGGAAAAGAAAAGAAACAGACTCACTTCTACATTCTTGAAGGATGCTGCGTTGAAGGGCAGGTGTAGTTACCAGAGGCCTAGCCTGGTACATGCTGGGGCTTCCTGAAGCTTAAAATTGCTTTAATAAAAGCCCCAAAGCCAGATGAACCTCACCCCCAAATTGGCTCATTGATTGCATGGGAATGCATAAACGGTTCTATTTTGGAACCACAGACACAATCACACTGCTGAAATAACTCACTTCTGGGAACGTGGCTTCAAAATGAAGAGCAAAGTGATAAATTGACTTGCCAACAGGGTCTCACAGAGTGGATGTAGGCCACAGAAGGTGGGAAAAGCGGTTGCCTCCCCAGACATACACTATGGTTTTTTAAAGTCTTTAAATAAAATACAAGTAGAGGGTTTTGAATGTTTTTTTTCACCAGCTCTTTGCCAGATATCCAGAACCATCTCGGAAGGAGGCAGGTGGAAGTTCTATACCCATTTCACCATGCTGTGAGTGAGATCCAGTCAACACCATGCAAAGCACACAAAACAGCTTACAGCTTCCCCTGGATTTCCATCCAGTGTCTACACATGGACTTCTTTAGATATCACAACTCAGGAATGAAGGAATCCTTACTAGCCAGGGTCAGGACATCATTTATTGAAGTGCCTATTGGGAGCCACTGGAGGCATGCTGGGCCTATGGGAACAAACACGGCAGTCGGTATTGGCTGTCTCAAAGCTTTTATGTGCTGGGAAGTTAGATGGTTGGCACACATAAGGAACTGCCAGTCTATGGTAACAGATGTGCTGAAAGGAACCAAAAGACAATCAAGGGTTAGAAAGATGGCATGGGGTGAGGGTACTGCTTTCAAGATGGTGGCAAGGATACAAAGGCACCAGGATGTCACAAGCTTGACAGGCTTGGTGACCTGTGGATGCCATTGGAACTGTGCCCTGCTACTTGACATGCTAGGGGCAGGGGTTGTGTCCTACTCCTTGCGACTCCCAAAGCCATAGTCTTGTGGCTCAGAGAATGGATGAGACCAGTTCTCTATACGGGCAAGGCAGGATCATGTATTTGAGGCCAATCTAAGTTTCACAGGTAGGATTTGTAGCTCAGACAAATGTCCCTAGTGGACAATGAGATGAGAAGAAACATATCTCTTTGCTGAGGTAAGGGTCTCTGAGTAACTTTCAAATGGCCTCCATTATCAGGCTCAAGTTAAGACATCTGCCTGCCTCTCAGAGGGGCTCTGACACTGCCTTCCAGGATGCTGACTACATAGCCCTTAGGCTAGCTTCCAGTCAGGAACCTCCTTGATGGTGATCTTCCCTCCCCTCCCCCCAGAGGCAACAAAATGGCACAGGGGGGCCAGAACACCTGCTCCCTGCAGACGTGATCTACTAAAGCCGAGGTGGAATTGTAGAGAA
>JADRCD010230003.1:977-40902 GCA_019843815.1 Montemys delectorum | reverse complement strand
CAGAGTAGTAAGTAGTGAAGGCACTTCTCCTGAGAAAGAGCAAAGGGAGGCAATGAGGCCAGAGGTGGAAGAAACTAAGGCCTGGGCTTTGGAGTTGGGATAATCCAACAAATTCACTTAGAGTATGGCCTTAGGGAAGCTACCTAAAATCTCAGTTTCAGCTTTGACTTCTAGAACATGACAATAACTACAACTTCCTACTCGCTTACCTAACTACAAGGAGTGGCCCCAGATCAAGGTATCAGCTTTCCTCTGGCCTCTCTGGCTTGCAAAATGGCTATCTTCTTGCAGTGTGTATACATGGCCCTCCCTCTGTGCCAGCACATTCCTGATGTCTCTTTTCTTATGACACTTGTACCGAATCGATCCACCATAACAATCCTCTTTTAATTCGGTTTCATCTTGAGAAGCCCGGTCTCTAATATAGCCACACTCTGAGGAATGAGGCTAGGGCTTCATCACATGTGTTTTTGAGAGATGCAGCTTAACCCATAGCAGACTCCCTCCCAGGAGCCAGTGTCATGGGATGGCTATCAAAAGAGAAGGAAGAATTCTTTCATGTTAAATGGGTGACAGCCCAGGCCTGCTCCTGGTCCTTATGACTTTGTGCTACACTCCAGGTTTGTCTGACTCAGAGAACACATTCTACCTCCTCTGCACATATTCAAAACTCTATGAAAATCTATCAAAAGCATGTGCAATATGTATTAGATAATTCATAACCCTAGTCCTTCACTGACACCACTACCGGCTGTGGGGCCATATGTTAATGAACTTGGGTAGCTTTGTTTGAAGATGGTGTGGTCGTGTTTCCTTTAGCTCTTTGAAAACTTAAAGACTGTTTCAGCTGGCTAGGGTTAAACTTTACAGCAAGACCATGAAATACAAATGTTTCTTACTGAACTCCGTATTTATTCTGAATGAATACTAGACACATGAAACGAAGTGCACAATGTAGAGAATGTTGATTTTTAAGAAGTAAATTATTTCACCTGCTTCAATATTAAATTCCAAAAGATTCTCAAGATGTCTTTCAGATTTTTAACTAGTAAAATATTTTGGGATCTGTCTTTTTATTTCTGTGCATAGCGACGCAAGCAAGAAAACAAATTCTACTATACTATGCCCAAGGTACCTATAGATATATAGCATTGGGTTAGGGCTATCAATTGCTTTAATGACCCTCTCACTGTAAAGCTAGGGATTATTTGATGAACATTTATCCCGGCCAGGGCTCTGTGCTTTCTTACAATCTGTAATGTAAGTTAAAGGCCCCAGTGTTCAAACAGGGAAATAAAAGCCTGAAGGAGTCAAGTGCCCCTCAGAGCTACATAGTAGTAACTGGTAAAGTGGGGACTATATTTCAGGTTTATTTGGTTCCGGTGGCCATATTCTTTGCACACTGCCTCGTTGGCGTCACTGACACATGACTCATGATGCATGTGGCCAACAGAAATAATCTATAATCAACAGAAATGAACTGCTTCTAGTGTCTATATTCTGATCCTGTGAGTGTAACTCCAGGAGTGCACCCCATTCACCTAGCCACATAGAAAAATGGCTTTCTTGTTTGGCAGTCTTTAATAGTGTGTGCTAAATAAGGCTGATATATCAGCAGTGAGATGGAAGAGGGACAAGTGTGACCCTTTCCAAAATGAAAGCATAACCAGACTGACTGGGTGTCTCTATACATTTATTCAATTGAAGAGAAAGTGTAAGTGTGGGTGTGTGCCTGCATGTGCCACAGCGTGAATGTGGAGGTCAGAGGTTAACTTTCTGGCGTCTGCTCTCTGTCTATCTACCACGTGGATTCCTGAGATTGAACTTACGTCATCAAACTTGGGGCAAGCACCTTTACCCTTTCAACCATCTCACCAGCCCCATAAATGACTAATTATTCAAGCTACCAGCATCAGTAATTACGTGTGTATAAGAATCAAATATCTTAGAATTTGAAGTTACCACTAATATCACACAATCCCATGCCATATCTCAATACCCATTTAAAAAAAAAAATCTAAATAAGTCAGAGCTGCAAGGAAAACAATAAAGGTCAAGTTGTAGAGATGGTGGGACGACTCAGAGCAGCAGCTCTTCCTGGCAGTGTCTTGAAGGATACTCCAGAGTAGATCGGGAATGGTAAGGAATAAGGACACATGTCAGGATGAAGAGACACCAGGTCTGAGACATGCAGCCCTTTAAGCAGTGAAACAGCTTTAAGTGACTCTAAGTTACAATACTGATTATAAGAGACTGTCAGCCTGGAGGCCCATGAAAGTGGACCTTAAGTGTGACCTTATATGGAGACAGTATTCGTGAAGCTATGAGTCCCTACAGCAGGAATTGGGGGACAAAGCCATACAACATGAAAGTATCCATCCATACACAATGAACCATCCTTGACTTAGCCACTGCTTATTGCAGGATTTTCTCTGTCCAATCACATTAGGGCAGTGGCAGGCCTGTGATTGGACAGGAAAAGGGAGGCAGAGCTAGGAGTTTGGGGGACAAAGAGGTTGCAGGAGAGGTGAGGGAGAAGAACAAGAATGGAGGCAGACATGGTGTTATTAAATGTTAGAATAACTGGGTTAAAGTTTTGTCATTATCAATTGGCTCTGAAATTATTGTATTGGCATCTTGTAAAATGTGATATTATTAATACACAAATCGAATTGGTTTACTATAAGCTTAAGAATCTTAATTATATCAGGTAAGCATATTAGGTGTTGAAATGGCTAACCAGAGGTGTGTGGAGCAATGTGTGGAAGTGAGAGAGTTGGCTGGCCAAGGGACCACGCAAGTGAGATCTTCTGGCACAGGGGCTAGCCCCAGAGAGTTGGCAGGAGTTGAGGGAGCAAGGTCTGGCTGCACTGAGAGTTGACGAGTTCTTTCTTTAATATTTCCCGCAACAGCTGCGGTGTCTAACTGATTGCTTGAGATAGTGGAGACATCTAATAAATGTGTTGAATTATGTCTTCCAGCCATTAAATAGAGAGTAAAAGGGGAAGTCCTTTTTCCTGCACTCCCATTCTCATTGGCTTGGATATATGCCATTTCACAGTGGCTCCCCATTCCTACCTCATTCCCATGGATGCAGGGATATTTTGCAGGAGCTTAAGCTAGGAATGACTGAAGACACCTCTATACTGAAAATCAAAAGCCATTCGTACCTGCCTTGAGTCCAAAAAAAAGGCATCTTCCAAAGTGCTTCTGAATCAGTTCTATCTTTTCGCTGTCCTTGCTTAAAGCCTTCAGTTTATAGTTGGCAGAACTCAAACAAGGGAGGCAAAAATAAAAGCAGGGGGAAGTGGGGCATGTAAACCTGTTTTATAGACAGCTGCACTAGGTTGTCAGTCAATACATGTCCAGTAAATTAAAAGAGAAGCTCAGGAAAGCCACACTATAAATACGTCAAGCTGCTGTGTGTCTGTCAGAATCGATACATCATCTCAGGGTAAATAAAGACAATTCCTGTGACTGGGGCTCTTCGATTTGCTGCCAAATGGACCAGATAATGCTGATTTCCCAGGTATGGAGTGCTTGGGAGGTAGCCCACCTGTTCTGAATCAGTGTCTGCTCCCATCCTGCTTCCCACGAATGCCTTGGTAGGAAAGGTGTGGACGAAAAGAGGCTCAGTAAAGTCATCACTGCTCTTAGCAAGAACCAAGCACTTCCCCTGAACGAGCACTCTAGAGCTGCTAGAGATGCTGGTTAATGGTCAGAATGCTGATAAAGTTAGCTTTGACCATCGCTTCTGCTGGTATTCTCGTTGCTTTTGTGGAAGTCTGTGTTCTGCATCTCTGAAACCCTTCCTACCACCTGCTTGCTTTTTAATAGATACACGTTCATTGGTGAAATTTGCCATCTTATCCATTTTCTTGAATATATCCACATATTTATATACTCATATAAGCATGTACATGTGTTTTGTAGTGCTAGAGATTGAACCCAAAGCCCTGCACATAGAAGGCAAGAGTGACATAATTAAGCTATATTCTAACCCTTCAAACTTGTTATTATATACTCAAACCATTAAACTATGATCTGATTTTTTTGGTTTGTTTTTTTTTTTTTTTTTTTTTTTTGGTTTTTCGAGACAGGGTTTCTCTGTATAGCCCTGGCTGTCCTGGAACTCACTCTGTAGACCAGGCTGGCCTCGAACTCAGAAATCCACCTGTCTCTGCCTCCCAAGTCCTGGGATTAAAGGCGTATGCCACCACCGCCCGGCAAACTATGATCTCTTATGTGAGAACTCACATGTGGGCTACCCACAAGTGGGGTTTGTCTACACACATACACATACACACACCCCTTAAAATTTATGATAAATTTGATCAAATTCTTGAATTATCATCAATGAAAACTCACAGAACACTTCTGTAATGGTGTTTTCCTGCCAGAAGATAAGAACTGAGACAGTATGAGGTAGGGCTGCAGCTCTGTTTCCTGGGTACACATCTGGTTCTGCCTACACCACCCAGAGAATGGTTTCCAACAGTGGCATCCTGGGTCTATTGGGGAATTGTCCTCTCTACTATGTACTAAATTTAAACATTACCTCTATCCGGAGAGAAGGAAGGAAATGACACTTTGTTTTGGGTTTAAATTTCTGTCTCTTGGTCTCAAGTTAAGAACATGACAAATACTCCAAAAGAACACTGCCAAGTGATGTTTCTTTTCTGTCCTCTTTTTCCTCATAAGATGTGGCCCTCCCAACCCTGGCTGCTTGAGCAACTTTGAACACTAGTTACTTTCTGCTCACATCCGTGAGGCTGTTGGTTTCTCTGCTATGATATCTAAAGAGAGGAGGTAGCTCAGGACATCTTGAGCTCATTTTGTGGACCTTCCATTTTCTCTGGAACCTGTTGGTTCCTTGATGCCTGGCAGCTTAGAACATTCCCTAAATGCTCTGAATTGGTGCCTCCCTGTTAGATTAGGATTGATCAAGGCAATGTAAAAATCAAAGAGGAAAGTGACCTCTATGGAAACAATGAAGGGTGGCAGAAGTGAGGACTGTGCACAAAGAAGCAAGGGGCTCAGAGATTTTATAGGGCAGAAGAAGGGACTTTTCAGGTGGAAGATTCTGTCTGTAGATCTGTTTCCCTCACTGTCAAAGTGTAAATGAAAACGGGATGGTATACCGACCTTCTTATTAGGAGCTTTTTGGCTCTTAACTACCTTAAGATGGTAGGAGCCAGGCACTTTCCTGTCTGCTTCTCAGCTTGCCTGAGCTTTTAAGTCATTATCCCTTCAAGAACCTTGGCTGTATTTCTATTTGTCTAGCCTAAATTTCCTCTAGGCATATTAGCAAGTATCAATCACACACCAGAGCCAAAAGAGGTGGCTCTGATATCTCCTGTAAACAGCATTTACTTACAACAAATTACTTTGCTCAGAAGTTAGGAGCATTGCTCTATTCTGTACTACAGTGCAACCAATCACATTTTTAGAACAGTTTTGTTTATTATTTGACAATTTCAAACATGTATACAATGTATCTCAATCATATCCAACCTTAATCCCCTTTCCTACTCTCTATAGACTCTCCCCTAAACCTTCCCTTCCCACCTTCACGTGCTCTTCTTTTGTTTTTTCTTTTCTTCTTCTTTTTTTTATTTGACCCACTGAGTCTGCAAATGCATGGATGTGGGGCCATCTAGCAAAGCATGGGCCTACTAGTGGCCACACCCCAAAGAAAAATGACTCCCTTCCCCCAACAACCATCAATTGCCAATAACTCTTCAATTGTGAATGGAATATCATGAATCGCTCCTACATCCACTCCAGAATGTGGTCTGGCTTGATCTTACCATAGAGGATATGAATTCATGGGTACAGTGGCCGTGTTGTGTCTCAACACCCTCCACATCCTCTAGTGCTTATACTGCATTCTGCCTTTTCCCCAATGTTTCCGGAGTCTTAGGAGGTTGATTTACAAGTCCCATTTGGAGCTGGTCATTCAATAGTAGCTTACACTCAGCATTTGGATCAGATATGAGTCTCTGCATTAACTACTATCCAATACAAAAAGAAGCACTTTTTTTTTTACTAAGTTTTAGAGAATCACTAATCTATGAATATAGACACAAATATTTAGAAAGAAGTTTGACTTCATGTTCATTTGCAAAACAACAGTAGTTAGTTCTCTCCTTGGGTCTATGACCTCCTCAGTCAAGGGATTTTCACCAAGTTTAAAATACCAGGCATGACATCCTTCATAAGAAGCAGATCTCAAATGCAATTGGTTGTTCTCATAACTGCCATGCCACTATTTCACAGGTAGGGACATCTTGCCTAGCAGCTCAGTCTTGTGGCATGTAGGATCCAGCTCTAGGTAAGTCTACTGATGAATTTTCTCCCCAGCAGCCTGCTTATAACACCTTTCAGTACTAAGGAGGCTAGCCAGCACATGTGTGCTACTATTCCCTACTCCCATTAAGGGCCTCATCCTTTTCCTCTTTCATGTGCCCTTTCTAGCTTTCTGACGTCCAAAGATATCCCAAATTAAATACAAAAACATAAAATATATAAGGGAGAACATGCAGCATTTCTTTTTCTGAGCCTGACTTATCTTACCAATTCCACACATTCCCCTACAAATTTAAGAATTACATTTTCTAACTGAACAAAATCCTATTGTGTAAATATACCACATTTCATTATCTAATCATTAATTGATGGAAAGCTAGGATAATTCCATTTCCTAGTGATTATGAATAGGATGGCAACGAGAACAGTTGAACAAATACCTCAGCAGTAGGCTATAGAGTCCATGGAGCATAGGCCCCAGAAATAATGTACCTGGCCTCGATCCTATGGTAATTATACTTTTATATTTTATTAATTTATTTGTAGTATGTGTGTGTATATATGTGTTCTATGTTTCATATTTTGTATTTTCTTCTCTTAATTTCTTTTGGAATCAAATCATAGGCATATCATGAAGGAAAGTATATACAATTTAAGATGTTTAATATATTATTATTAATTATTATTGTGTGTATATGAACACATGCATGTATGTGTGCCATGAAGAACATGTGGAAGTATTCATTTTGTTCAGGAGTGTTTTAGATATCTAGGTTGTTTTGTGTTTCCATGTGAGTATTGAGATCTTTTTTCCCATTTCTGTGAATAATGTCCTTAGAATTTTGATGTGGATTGTAAAGAATTATAAGCTGCTTTTTTAAAAAGTAAATTGATTTATTTTTGCATGTATGGCTATTTTTCCTGCATGTATGTCTGAGCACCATTTCCATGCAATGTCCACAAAGGACAGAAACAGGCACTGGATCCTCTGGGATGAGTTTTTAATCTGCCACCTTACCCATAAGTCTTACCTCCTGATCACAGTATTTAGAATCTTTATATCTCTGGCATCTTATAACTATAAGCATTTGTTGTATTTTCTGCCTCTTCTGCCAAAGGCCTTGCTATATCGGAGATGATATTGCATAGTGTCCTATTCTTTGGCAAAGGGTAATGGGAAGATATTAAAATTTATACAGACGCTGTTGTAAACTGCCCAACAGTGGATGTTATAGTCTGTGTCTTTCCTTGTATAGCTCCCCATCCTGAGTAATAAATACCGGGGATATTATGTTAAGAAAACTATCCTCACTGTACTTGTGAAAGCACAAATAAGTCAGACTTTACTCATGACCATCATAGTGGGCATAGAAAACAGCGCAGAGTGATTTTTCACTGGAGGGGAGAGACTGAATACAACATGGCCAAGGAGGGTGGAGAAACACGGAGCTGCATGAGATCAGAGCATGGAAAAGGAACAGGAGGTAATGTCAAGGGTAGGAAGGACCCTGGATGAATGGACCTGCCAGAATTCCTGGTGAAAGCAGCCCATGGTTGTCATGAGTCAGCTATGAGATGGCAGAAGATGAGGGAAATGATTGCATGTCTCCTTGATTACATATCCCGGGTGGAAGGTGCCTGACTTAGAATGTTTCCTTCACAATAGGATTTTGTGAGGAAAAGGTAGGCCTAGGGAAAGATTGAGGAAACTAATGTGAGTCAAGCAAGAGTCATTATAAACTCTGAGTGTAATGTCTTCTTTTTATTCTGTTGTTACAAAAGATACTTAGACAACCATATCACATTACTTAAAGCAGCAATTCTCAACCTGTGACATCTTTGGAGACTAAATGACCCTTTCACAGGGGTTGCATGTCAGATATCCTACATATCAGATATTTACATTATCATTCATAACAGCAGCAAAGATACAGTTAGGAAACAGCAATGAAAATAATTTTGTGGTTGGTGGTCACCACAACATGAGGAATTGTATTAAAGAGAGGTTGAGAACCACTGATTTAAAGTGACTTGAATAGTTAGATGGATAGCACTGAAAATTTTCTTTAATGGCGGACATATCCTGAAATAATGCATTTTGAAATGTTTTGTTTATTCAACAAATTAACAGCAATTCATAGATTTTTTTTTTTTAGGATGCTGTAGGTAGACAGCCTATTATAAATCAGCTGAAGCAACATATGAAATATTGTGGCAATCCATTTAGTGAAGTTTTAATAATTATCTGCTGTTTTCCTTAGGTAGCAACATAAGCATTTTGTTATTAAGTATACACTGCAAGCAATAATGAGTTGCATTGGAAAAAAGAGAGAGAGCTATTGCCTGCGTGGGAGACGTATTGCATTTAGTCCTAACAAACTTTTCTATGGCTCCTTTTCAAATGTAGATAATGAGATAACCATAGAGACCATAAAAGGGGGGACCTCCTGATTTAGACATTAGAAAGGGCTCCCCTGAGACTTGGGGGCAGCAGCGCAGTGGGCGTCTCTCTGATGCCTGCTGTGTATTTGTTTAGTCTTGAAGGTCACAGGGCGCTTTAAGTAACATAATGCAATCTGGGACTTTTGAAGGACATGTGTGTAACTGTACACGGCATCCTGTCTTTTCACATCCTATCCTTAAAGCCCATCAGTCTAGACTGAGAGGAGCATAAATAATGTGAAGGAAGGAGAGAGGCAGCTAAACTGTTTTGCAGATAACTGTATTAAATGGTAAGTCAATATAAATCTATTAAATAAAATGAGAAGCTCAAAAAAAAACCCTCTATAAATATGCCAGGTAGTTCTGTGCCGGTCAGAATCGATACATCATCATATACTAGCAGATCCAAGGGAGATACAGTGTCTGGCTTACTAAAGGACAACACAGAAAGACCTTTCTACAGTCTGAGGTTAGCATGGTATAGTCTCATAGAAAGACAAAGCATCCAGCAATGAACTGTCTCTGCTCTTTGCTTGCTACAGTGCCTGGGGCATGATTGCCTGGCCTTTCTAAGTCTTGAGTTTCTTTATATAAACCAGCAAGAATGGTTAATGCCCTATTAGTCCCTAGGGTTGCTCTGATGATTAACTAGTAATATATAAAGCCACTGAAATGTGTGGTGTTGTTATTTTTACAATTCATGAATCTTTTATTGAATCTGATGTCTGGCTCTGTAATACTTCCCTGGGCTTATTGTTTAATGCCATATGTTCCTCTATAAAATAGAAAGCCATTGCCTGTGACCACTAATAAATTTCCTTAGCAGAAAGCAAAAGATTTGGTAGAGTCATTAAGCCCCTTAATCATATTCTGTCTACCCCCAGAACATCAATGATCAGAGTATAGCTATTTTTAGGTTTACCAGTAATACCCGTGCATATGAAAACCCATAGCCAGCTTGCCAGAATTGCTATTTTATAGCCGTACAGCTTATTTTCTGTTTTCATGATAACATGAAGTTTATTGCTTGAATAATACATATGAGTAACAAAACTAAGAAGTATTATAAGTAAAGCATTAAAAGGGAAATATTAAATGCAAGTTGTGTATGATGGACAAAAGTATCATGAAGATAGAACCTGGATGATGACATCGTGGGGAATACATATCAATAAATCACTATACTAAAATAGCAACCAAGGCGCCCTCCAAAAAAACTCTAGCCCTACCACTTCACTGCTGTGAAAAGAAAGAAAGCGTTCTGTGGCAGATGGAGAATGGCTGGCATCGAGGTAGCATGGACTTTGCAGGATTTATTCCTCTGGTCCCTGTACCATCTGCATGAGTAGCTCTCTCCTACAGAAGCAGCAAGTTTCCTAACACCAATGCCACCATACCTCTTATTTACAACACAGTTACAGCAGGCCATAAGAAACTTCCTGGGGTTTTATTGCCATGTATGTGATGCCAGGTTGTTAGAATATAAGTGTTTGCTTTAGAAGGTTATTTTTAATAGGGATTTTTACGGCCAAATGATGATAAATAAATAAATCAACAGATAACTATGCCATTTATAAGAAATTCCTTCCCCACAACCCCCATAGCTCCTGGTTCACTTAGTCTCCTAACAGGTCTTTCTACCCCATCTTTTCTCCTCCCAAAAAAGCATCGCCATTCACTATCTTTATGATTCCAAAGAAAGACACTGTCACTTTCCAGACGTTCTTGAGTATTTGTTCTGGAAATTAAATTACCTTCCAATGTACTAATAAGTCAAAGTAGGAGTCTTCTTTATTTCTCTGAACACACATCAAAGAATAATTTATTTATTGAAATGTGCTGTTAAGAGAAAAAGAAAACTATGTACTTCACATGTTGCTTGGGTTTGGTTTCTTTGTTTCTTGAGGCAAGGCCTGGTAGCCAGGTGGCCTCAAACTTCTGATCAGGCAGGTGCACGTATATGTTCTGTGTACAGGCGTGTGTGTGTGTATGTGTGTGTGTGTGTGTGAGTGCCAGAGTGTGTGTGTACTTTTTTTTTTTTTTTTTTTTTGGTTTTTCGAGACAGGGTTTCTCTGTATAGCCCTGGCTGTCCTGGAACTCACTCTGTACACCAGGCTAGCCTCGAATTCAGAAATCTGCCTGCCTCTGCCTCCCAAGTGCTGGGATTAAAGGCGTGCACCACCACTGCCCGGTAAATATTTGATTGAAGAACAGCTTAGTTCAAGTCCTTATCTTTTAAGATTTGTGTACCCAATACCCAGCTGTGTAACCTATCGGCTCGAGTGTGCTGCAGTCTTTCACAGCTAAGCTTCCCTGTGACAGAGTCTGATAGCATCAGATCCCACTTTCCCAAGAAAGACCTCTATGAAAAGCTTTTTAAAGATGTGGTAAAATGTTTGAAAATGCAAAATATTACTCCATATTCTAAGCTAAAGAATTAATTGATAAAAAAAAAAATCTGTTAAAATGCTGGACGTCTGGTGGGTCTGACTGGACTGGCCCCGCCCCCCATACCTCACCCTCATTTCTGCCAAAAGTCCTTTAAGGAGCTCCTAATCTAGCAGCCTTACGGCTCCTGTTGTGGGAGGGCGGGGGCGGGGGGGGGGGAGGGGGGAGGGCCCTGCTGCTCTACAGGAGCTCCATGTGCTTCCTCCCCTCCCCCCTTCCTAGGCTCTGACCTGTGACTTTATAATTAGCTTTTCTCTAAAACTCACAACAGTGGGGAAACACCCTGTCCGAACTTGGTTCGGTGGCATTAAGCACATCCCATCACTGGGCAGCCGCCATCTCCATCCTGTCCCAGAAATGTGTACCCATTGAAAACTAACTCCTTGTTTATGACAAGCTTTTTATCATGGCTAAACTAAGCGGGTGACACAGCAAACTCAAAAGTCATGAATCTAGGAAAGGGACACATGGGGAGTCAGGGGTAGAGGGAGGTATTGATGAGTAAAGAGAGGGTTGAGAGAGACTAACCAGACTGCACTATATATAGGTAAAATGTCAAAGAACTAACCTAATAATGAGAAACAAGGTGTTGTTAGAAGGACACATTTTAAAAGTTGTTTTTTTTTTTTTTTTCCCAAAGCTTTGATGAGTCCCCTTATTATCAGGAGTGCTCTTCCAGCCTAGTGAAAACAGCTTGCTACCCCTTCCACAGGACCTCATCCCACAGGCTCTCACAGTCCCTTCCCAACTCTGTAAAAAAAAAAAAGCCAAGAACCCAGCAGAAAAGTACGTGCTGGTGTGACTTTCTGCTTCTTAGGTGCTTCACGAACAGCAGGGCCCCAAGCACCAGAGTCGCATGGGAATCCTGCACCCTAGATGTCAGACAGTAGCCCACAGAAAGAACAGACTTTATTCCCTGCCCTTGTCCTGCTAACAATCCTTTCCCACGGTCTGGAATCCTTCATCTGCAGGAAGCCATGAGCTAGCCTCAAGCATCGATTCTGTGCTGTTCTGCTCCACCCCAAGCCTTTGGTGCTGAGACGGAGCTCAAAGCTGTAACACGGAACCACTGTCAACACACTCGGCTTTCCTCAGCTTTCCAGGCACGTGTGAGGCACATGGCCTCTGTGAAGTTCTCTGGTGGTTTCAGGAAAAGGAAATATCATGTACAAATCAAGAAGAAAGAAGTAGCCGGGTGGTGGTGGCGCACGCCTTGAATCCCAGCACGTGGGAGGCAGAGGCAGGCGGGTCTCTGAGTTCTAGGCCAACTCGGTCTACAGAGTGAGTTCCAGAGTAGCCAGGGTCATACAGAGAAACTCTGACCTGAAAAACAGAAACGAAAAGGAGGGGGAAAGTATTCGTAGTCAAAAGGAATAACTAGTTCACACGTGGTTCATCATACTCTGATGAGCTGACAAAGGTGTTAAAATCCTTTTTTTTTTAGAAATAGAAGTTGGTCTCTATTGCTTCGATTCAGTATTTCCATATACATGTGCCTTTAATACAAGTCATATCCTGAAGTGATTTGCAAAGGCTAAAACTACTGGAGTGGCAGACTGAAGTTAGCATCCTAGAAAAACACCTCCCTTCCAGACATGACCCCTCTTCCAAACAAAGCACAATTACCTGGGCCAAGCAGGGTGGCCTTCCTCTCATATCCCATGGCACTAAGCTGAAAACCCTCTGGAACTATTCATCTTAGCTGATAGCTTTCACCTGACACCCAGGACTCAGAAACACAGGAACAGAACACCAACAGGCTGCAGTAGTTGTATCTACAGGAGTATGTAGTCCAAAGCGAGGGCGGTGAGGCTATATAGGAGGCAGCACAGGCAGCCCTGGTTTAGTTAGAGTCCACTGGCCTGCCAGGGAGAGCCTGGCACAGCATAAGACTGTGCCTTTCAGTGTTGAAGAAACTAGTATCTTGTTCTCATGAAGGAAAGAGTTTGAACCAAATACTCAGGGAGTGACTGAGAGTTTGTTCATCTTCTAGGACCTCAGAATGACCATGGCCAAGAATTATCATCATTAAGTGGTCCCAGAGCATCTGTCACTCATGATGACTCCATTGCTTCCTCCTTTCTCTCTCAGCCCCTCATAGTCTGTCCTTTGCACTTGCACAGTGAGGATATATTTAAAGGGTAATAGAGTCTCATCCGTAGCAAAGGTCTTTTTACATGGGATTTCCAGTGACCCTTGGAGAACTCCAAAGCAAAATTCAAAATTTTTTCATTGTTTTTTTTTTCTTGTTACCTTAAAATTTATTTCTTGAAATATTTTTTTCTTTTTATACAGTTCAGGCTAACATCAAACTCACAATCCTCTTGCCTCAGTCTCACAAGTACTGGGATTGCAGGAGTATACTACTGCATACACTTCAGAATGCTTTTTAATTGATCATGTCTTCAGGTATCGTCACTCTACTGTGCCATTAAGTTGCACATAGGAAGCGCAGAACTCCTAAATACATGATTCAGTGACATAGCCTGGCCGTGCTCATGCCTTAACCTGGCTTTTCACAGGACTAAATTAAACATACTCAATTAGGATTGTGTGTGTGTGTGTGTGTGTGTGTGTGTGTTTGCATGTACACCCACAAGCATGTATATTTGTTTACTTTGACACTAGCTTAAGTGGTACAGTTAGAGAAAATAAAATACAATAAAGTTTTCCTGCATTGTGGAATGTGAAAAATATTCAAGGTAACAATTTTTATGCCAATGAACAAATGACAGTTACATAGTTAAGGATTATCATACATGTGGAGTATTTTTGAAACAATGTTTCAGTGTGTGTGGTTTTTTTTTCAATATGTTTTCAAGAAAATTTTGAGACAAGGTCTCAAGTAACCCAGGCTGGCCTCAAACTCACTAGCCAAGCGTAACCTTGAGCTTCTGCCTCTGCCTCCAAAGAGCTGGAACCACAGGCATCCACCACTATCCCCTGCTTTAGGTATGCTCATTTTAAAAAATTACCTCAGATGACTTGCAACTTGTCTGGGAGCATTTTCTTTAATAAGACTTTGATTTCATCACATCTTGGATTTGCAGTAGCTTTGCCTTAGAGCATCCAACTAAAATGTCTACCTCATTGCCAAGAATCTCATACTTTTACTGTGAGCTTGGTGGAGCCTTGTGCTCTAGAAATGATCAGACTTGTTTGTGGCTTAGTGCAATAAAAGAAAAGATGTTCATCCATTCACTCACAAGTATTTTTGAGCATCTGCCATGCATGAAACCTTACTCTAAGAACTGGGAATAGGGTACTGAACTAAACAGGGAAAGTCTCTGTGCAATACGGAAGAAGGAGATGGAGATTAAAGAGGAGAAAATTAGGTGACCCATTAAAAGGCAATTAAATGTTACAAAAGCATAATAAATTAAGGTATAAGAGATGAGGAGTGCTGAGGGAGCAGGTGAGAGGGGGAGGTGGGGACTTGAAGTAGTAAAGTCAGAATAGGTCCAATAGAAAAGGTAACATCTAAGCGGGTGCTTAAAGTGAGACCCGAGAATATCTCCAGAAGAGCCAGGCAGGTTATTCAGGGCGCTGACAAAATCCTGAAGCCACCAGCCTAGATTCTGGGCTGAATTAATGGAAGCTTTAAATAAAGACATGGTACAATTTAGCTTTTCAGATTTGAGTAAATGCCCAGTAGGCAAAAGTACTTGTGAAATCATGAGGACCTAAGTTTGGATCCCCAGAGCCCAGGGATATAGTAGCATGTCCTATGGGGAGATGAGAGGCAGAGACTAAAGCATGCCCAGAAACTTACAGGACTGATAAGCTGGCACACAGTACAGAAAAATAGCAAATAAACCCTATCTCAAACCAGACGGAAGGCAGGGACCGACATCTAAGGTTCTGCTCTGACCTTCACACATGCATGGTGGCAGGCATGTGCTCACACTGATACACACAGGTGTGTGTAAACACACACATAACACAAAGCATCCATACACATATTGAACATTTAGAAAGATTGCTATAGAAACTGCTGAGGTTAGATTCTAGGGGGTAAGGGAGGAACAGACACACAAGCCAGGAATCTGTCAAATTAATCCAAGTGAAATGACTGGACCAGGATACTAGCAGTCAAGGAAGTAGAATGGGGCTCTGAATTTATCTTGGAGACAGATAAATTCAGATAAATTCCTTATCCCCCAGGAGTTCTGACAGCCTGGGTGAGGAGAGAGGGCAGAGGGGGTAATGCAGTACAACTCACATGTTTGGAGCCTGAGCAACTGCAGGAGCTGGGATAGACTTGAAAAGAAGCCATGCTTGGGCTGCTGTAACGAATTAAAGTTGGACAGCTTAGAAACAACATATACTTGCTTCTCAGAAGCTGGGAAGTCCAAGATCAAGGTTCCAGCAGATCTGATGTCTAGGGAGGGCCTCCTCCTTCAGATAGAGCCTCTGTTCAAGCTCTTCTCGTAGTGTAAGAGATGAGTTAGAGTCAGAAGTCCTTGATGAAGATGCTGATCTCGTTTGGGGGCAGTCACTGCTCTTATGATGTACTTGCCTGCCTCCCAACTCCTCTCCTCTTCATATTGACACCTTAGGCACTAGGATTTCAATGTGTGAAACTGGAGGGAGTACAAAAACATTTGGAATATCATCTGTGAAGTAGTGGGATATGTTCTGATGTGATAATACCAGTGGTATAATACTGCTGTATTAATTCCTTTCTGTCTATTTAACTGAATCATAAACCATTAAATGAAAAAAAATCATTTTGTGGTCTAATCCTTACAGCCTGTCTATTTTTCTTGGATCATACATACTCTTCAGGATTATAAAACCTTTTTCTCACTACTACAGCCAAAGTGGCTATGTCTCCAGGAGTTCTACAGATGAAGAAAATGTACTGGGGTCTTTTTTTAACCATGTAACCTGCTTTACATTCCTCTCAAGGTTACTACATGTATATCGAAGCCTCCCACATGGTGTATGGACAAAAAGCGCACCTTCTGTCCCAGCCTCTGAGGGGCATCCCTGGGAAACACTGCTTGACTTTTTTCTACCACATGTACGGAGCAGGAACTGGCCTGCTGAGTGTTTATTTGAAAAGGGAAGAAGACAGTAAGGAATCCCTGTTGTGGAGAAGACGAGGGGAGCAGAGCATCTCCTGGCTGCGGGCACTGATCGAATACAGCTGCAGGAGGCAACACCAGGTAAGCCCCGAGGAGTGCGAACTCCTCAGGGAAGGATGTACGGAGGCGCCTGGTGCTTTCCTGTTTCTTGCTAAAAAGAGAATAATTTGTCCTTTTTCAGAGTCAGAGCTAAAGGCAGGATTAGTTGAAAAGTAAACCTAATTAGCCTGTTATTGATTAACTCTAAGCAGTGAATGGATAATTAGACAGGGAGCTAAAGCTTTGGACATTCATGCATAAAGTGATTGTTTTTCTTTTTTACGTAAACACAAACAAATTTATTCTACTTTGATTTTGCATAAATTTTAGGAAGCAAATTATTTTTATTAGATATTTTCTTTATTTACATTTCAAATTTTTTTGCAATTCAAGGATGAAAGGATACCTATTTTGTCTTAGTGTGTTGTGCATGTCAAGTACATTTCTTCCAAAGGAAACTCTCCTTTCTTCTAAATACACTCCTGCTGTTCCTATTACCCATGACGCACTTGCATGTAGGGGCCTTTGTCCTAAACCTCCACTTATGAGTGTGTATAGCCCATGGTAAGTTTTATAAGCCTCTGTATGCGTGACTATATTATTGTAGAAGAAACTAGATGTCCTGATCCCAAGTCCATGGTCATCACCCCAGACCCCCAACATCCCATGTGCTATAGGAAACCGGTGTCCTAGAAGTACGAAGTCATTCCAGTAGGTGGAGCTAAGAAACTGCTCTAGCCTAGAAAAGCCCAGGATAGCCAAAGACTTCACCACCAAAACTCTAGGGAGGCAACCTTCAGACACCCACTGTTCTCAAAACCACTCTGGTGTGAGCATGCCCTCCAACTAACACTCCAACTTCTGCAGCTTTGCTTCTGGGTGGCAAACCTCCTGGGCGCAGGCAGTATTAACCACTGACTAGCTGTCTGGTCTTAGATCTTCCTGGGAAGAGGTATCCAAAATACAAACTTTTTTTTCCTTACCATTCTACAACACAAACCGATTTTCTAAAGACCTAAACTGAATATATGACAACTCAAGTGGCTGGATACATTGCCACTCAAACTGCTATGTTGATGGGCAATAAATGACAGGAGGAAGATGTTTTTCTGTCTAGGAAGTGTCCGCCAGCTAAGCACAAATGACTGTTTGGAGATGTATTAGAGAATGGTAGACTGCTTCATGAAGATTTTTTTATGATTGTTACAGAAGGTACATGGGCCAAATGAAAACTTAGTAATGTAGTTGATCATCATCCAGAGATAGTCGCTCAATCTTGTTAGGCTCCTGGGAAGTCAGACTCTGTCAGATAGACTCAAGGCATTGTCCAGGTAACAGCAGCATCAAAAATACTTGAAATATAAATTCACCCAAAATGTTAATTCTCAGGATCCACCTCAGAATGCTAAATCAGAAAATCTGGAAGGCTTTGGAGTCCCAGAAATTTATTTTCAATAAGTCCTACAAATGATTCTGAGGCAAGCTAAAAATAGAAAATATCCAGACTTAAGTGAATCTAATTCTTTGGAGATGGCATCCAAGCATTGACACACACATGCGTGCACAGAGGCACATACATACACACACAATTTACAGTGTACATGATTGTGTCCATTGCCTCATGTATGCCAGGCACTGAGTTATCCTCCCAGGCACAGATAGATAGATAGATAGATAGATAGATAGATAGATAGATAGATAGATAGATGGCTACATTCTACTGTCTACTTCATATATATGTATATATGTATATACATATATATTCTCAAATGATATTGATACACAAATTCTCTAAAATTTGAGTTTTAGGAATCAGTATACAGAGTCTTACAAAAAAAACATACTATGTTTGCTGGATAGGTGATCTTAGAAACTGGTTATATTTTTGTTTCAAGAGGTCTAGTTATGTAGCTCAAACTCATCTCCAGCTCAAGATTGTCCTTCTTAAAAATTCCCATTTCTGGGATTCTAGGTGCAAACCACCACACGCAGCTTGAAGAACTTTTAAACATAGATTAGCAAAGCTTCTGGACTGCCATTTTGGAATGTTGTAGTTCAAAGAGTGCGAAATGCTTATAGAGCTTTTCAGTTCAGAATCTAGAAGAACACTCTGGAGTAGACTGCCCCTTTGGCTAATAATGGAACAGGTGATCGTTTTCTTCAACTGCTCCTAGTGCTCACCTCAGGAATCCCACACTACTGTAGGGAAACTAGGCTACATTCTACTGTCTAATAAAATGCAGACACATTCATTTGTATAGCCTGGCCATCTGTTATGCAGTGGGTACTTACAGGGCTAAGAGCTGTGTATAAGTTGTTCCAATTAATGCCATAGCTCCACTTTATAGATAGAGAAAAGCCGGTGGCTGGTAGAGAACTCACGCCCTGGTCTGCCCAGTACCAAAGTCTGTTTTCCATAACCACAGTTCTACGTTGTTTGCTGCCCGTAGAACTTCCAGACTCCCCTCATTCCCTTAGGGTCACAAGCATCAAGTAGCCTTGGACAAACCTTATCTGCTCTGGGATTGTTTCTACATCTTCAGTATGGGTAGATAATTCCCATCATGCTGTCACCAGCAGAGTAAATGTGGGCATTAAATGAGATTGGGTGTATGAAATGGTTTTTTATAAATTTCAATGTATCAAACTATTTTAAAACGGTTCACTGTTTTTAAAAACTACATCTCCTTCCCGGATTTCCCTGGAATCTAATTCTCACCACCACGGCAGAACTGATATTCTCAGTAGCTTTTTCAGGCATCCAGATTGAGTTCTTGCGGTTTAATATAAGATATCTCATTTTAATAAATCTTTATTAACCACAGGCATGTAATATATGCTAAATTTCTGCAATAAATATAACGTGGAATTCTTCTTTTTGGAGCTTATATTCTTGTAGGAGACTGATTTTTAAAAAACACTAAACTATAAGCTGGGGACTGGAGAGATGGCTTAGCAGTTAAGAGCACTTTATGTCTTTCAGAGAACATGAGTTTGCTTCCAGCACCCTTGTGGGTAGTTCTACATCTCCTGCAACTCCGCTTCCAGGATCTAACACCCTCTCCTAGCTTCCATACACACACATATACATGGCATAGACACATACACATACAGGCACACACACATACATATAAATGAAAATCTTTTCTTTCTTTCTTTTTTTCTTTCTTTCTTTCTTTAAGCTAAAATTAGATAATACAATACAATGCCAATAGAAATAAATCAGTTTGAATGGACATAAACTGAGTTGAACAAAGTATAGCTAACCTTGCTGGTTGTGGCAAGGAAAGTGATGGAATGATAAGCTGTTGGTCAAAGCTCTTGATGTGTTAGCTAGACAAAAGATCTATTGTACAACAGAGTGACTCAGTCAATAACAATGTATTATATATTTCAAAATGACTAAGCAAGTAAATTTTAAATATCTCATCACCAGAAAATGATAAACCAAAAATGATCAACCTGATTTAATCTTTGTGTAATATTTAACATATATTGAAATGTCATGTTGAACCCTTAAAGATATAGAAGTATTGTTTGCCTAATAAAAATAGTACTAATTGGAGAGAAAGAGGAGCGATGAAGATGATTGGGTGATAAAGCCAAAGGAGTACTGGGATAGTTTTACAAAGCTTCACAGGACATGGTAAATGTTTTGAAATTATTCCAAAGGCAGTAGGAACCCGGCAGGTGGGTGTAAGGTAATGATCTGCTTTTTAAGCAGTAGCTCTAGCAGCTACTGGGAAAGCACAGCACTGCAGGAAGCAGGATATGTGGGCCCTCTAACATGTCCAGGTTGCTTAGGAAGCAGCAGTAAGAAGTCATCAGAAGCCTACAGGAGCTTGCATTGTATCCCTTCTGAGATGCAGTGAAGGCTGACCTTGAACTCCTGATCCTTTCTTAGCCTTTCAAACGCTGTAATTTAAGGACATTAAACCACCATGCCCACCTCTGTTGTCTTATAGGTGCCTTAGTCTGGGTAATTTTGACCTGGTTTTTTTCTTGACTTAAAGAAGTACCTATCGGTTCCATTTCCTAAGTCTTTAGGACCAAATAACTTAAGAAAAGTTATATCCTGATGACTTAGTAGTCGTTTCATATATATATATATGGCTTCAGATCTTGTGAAAGTTACACAGCTACATATATTACCTTCATTAAAGTTCTGCACAGAGTTTTATACAACACTTGCTTTTAATTATAGCAGCTTCCAAAACCTCAACTGTATAATGTTGTTATCAAAAGGAATATAGGCCCATCTAATGTTGACTCTTTGAATGCTCTTTGAATGACTTTCAACTAGTAGTTCCCATGGTATTGCTAAAGTTGAATATTTTTATCTGAAATTTCAAACTATCCTCCAGCACCCTTGTAAATACACTTGGATGTCTTAGCCTGCATTAAATTAGATCTAATTTAGCTTTAAATTAGATCTAATTTAATCCTATATTTATTGTAGTTGTTCTATAAATAAATATGTTTATTCAGCCAGGCAGTGGTGGTGCACACCTTTAATCCCAGCACTTCAGAGGCAGAGGCAGATGGATTTCTGAGTTTAAGGCAGCCTGGTCTACAGAGTAAGTTCCAGGACAACCAGGGCTACACAGAGAAACCCTGTCTCAAAAAACCAAATATATATATGTATTTATTCTTTGTTACAGGATAGGGTTTATTAGACTTAAATTCCAAAGACAGGCCAGAATAAGCTTGTACATGAAGAAAAAAAAAAAAGCTTTGCTACCATATATCTACAGTCGCAACAGAGAAGTCATAAGTGTATCACATGGTTGTCACTCACATATTAAGGAAATCATAATAGGTTTATAAAGTTCAGAGTTTGGCAAAAACACAGATTATTCCGAATATCATTTCATCAGGATCTATCTATTATTGTAATTAGAATCCAAAAACCAGATTGTTGTTGATGTTCCAAAAACTGAAGTGTTTATTAGTCGCACTCAGATATGCAGATGCACTAGAACATTTTACCCCCTTTTCTCGACACTTATTTTGATCCTTGTTTAGGGTTGTCTACAAATTAGAGTTAACTAGATAAACAGAACTCTGGAAGGATGGACAGGCAGATGGACAGATAGATCAAAGGGAAGAGAAGAATTCACTCGAGAAATGGGTTAAGAATTTCCATGACATGTGACATGCAAACTGGGGAACCAGGAAAGCTGTGGCACAGCTGTTCTACATCTGAAAACAGAAAATAATGGTCCAAGCTTCAGGAAAACCTGAAGCCTCAGCTGATAGGAGGCTTGGAGGCCAGAAGCCCCAGAGCCTAGCGTTTAGTGCCCAGCAGCTGGAGGTGATCTGTGCCCAGTGCCAAAGCCAGAGAACCCACTCTTCCTCTGCCTCTACCCACACTGAATAAAGGCTGTGGAGCCTAACCTGGGCCACTGCTTCAACAGCCAATCTCCTACAGAAAGTCCTCCACTGACATGCCCAGAAACAATGCCTTGTAACCACCTTGATGCCCCTGAGCCCAGAAACGTTCATGCTTAAAATTATCCATCACATGTTAGGTCCTTAGAAAGTTTTCTTGACCTTATTTTGTTATGTGTTCATTATTAAAATTTCATTAATTTCAAGATAATTACATAAGCTTATTAATTATTCCATTTATATTCTTAATTTGGTGTAGCTTTAATAAAATTAGCTTAGGGTTTGTTTTTTTTTTTTAAATTTTAACCTAAAGCTTAAACAGATGAAGCAAGCATGTCTTCTGGACAGTTGTCATTACCCACAACCTCTCTGGAGGATTCAGGCATTTATTAGTCATTATTGCAACATCCTTAGAGCCAATGATCTATTTTTCTAGACCAAGAATATTTCATTCATTGTTTTCCTCAAAGACTCATGAGAAGAGCGCGCCCTGCCCCCATCTCATTAGGTTATGCCTTTGGTGTTATGGTATTGGACATAAGTGAATCTCTATCTTTTGGTCAATTTAATTATTAAACTTCTCCACCTAATGCCAGCACCAAAGTTAAGTTCAGTGGGAGTCTAAAGAAACTGAAGAGTCCAGCTTAAAGACACTGGGAGATGCCAGCCAGAGAGAGTTCTGAGTAGCTTGGGTTTGTCAGGTCACTAGGAAGCGCTCCTCGTTAAGCATCTCTGGGGAACTGCCTAAAGAGGCCAGAAGAGTCATCTAGGTATCAAACTTCATTGTGGAATATTTAAATTCCAAACAATCTAATTTGAATTTGGAATTTTATTTTAGTTATTGTTGTCTGATTTTATTCATTGAGACTGAGTCTCACTACGTTTCCCTGGCTGGCCTCAAATGTGCCATGTAGACCAGGTTGCCCTAGAACTCACTAAATAGTCTACCCTGCCTGGAATTTACAAGCATTCCTCTCACCTTCACCTCTGGGTTACTGGAACTAGAAGGATCAGGCTTGAATTTGTAATTTTGTGTCCTTTCCCTTAGAGTTAGCCCCAATGGTTATCAAACCTTCCAAACCCACAAAGATCTTCCCCAGGCAACACAGTTGTGTCATCTTGGACTCCGTTTCTAAATTCAAACTTCATTCTTTTTCAGATAATTTTTGAAGCCATTCGGGGAGTGTCAATAAGAAGTGATATTGCCATTGATGATGTTAAATTTCAGGCAGGACCGTGTACAGGTAATATGTTCCCCGATTACATAAGCCTGATTGGAAAGGGGAATTTTATAATATAGCCTCAAGTTATAAAAATTCAAAATTATCTTTCCTGTAGAAATAATCATTGTCTGTCTTTTCTGACAGAAATGGAAGATGCAACTCAACAATCATCGGGATATTCTGAAGACTTAAATGAAATTGAGTATTAAGAAATGATCTAACTTAGAGTAAGAAGACAAAAGTTGTGCCATTTTCTCTTCAGTCAAAGAGAAAACAGAAGAAATGGATACTGGATGTTCTTAACTATTGCCTAAGCTGCAATGACTTCAGAAGACCCGCTTTCACTACTTATGAAAACTATGTCTCTATCACTGACTCAGGGCTTTCCTCGGTTTCTCCTGCACGTCTGACAACTGTTACACGAGAAGAGCAGGCTACTGCTGTTACAGAACCCATTTCATCTTCATTTTGGTGCCAGTTGAAAAAAACGAATGTACGGTGTCACAGTCACTTCAGAGTACACATAGAAAGGGCGCAATCAGAATGAATGTGCTTGTAAGTCTGCATTCAGTGAATGTACTGGGAGAAGACTAGGTCTTGCTGGTTTTCCTTTTGAGTTTCAAGAATGGGAAGTTTTCTTAAATAATAATGAAAGGTCAGTAATGTCTGCAAAAGGGATGCAGTGTTTTGTGGTGACAATTACTCTGGAAATAAGGTCATATTTGTGTATGTGATTCATAGAAAAGGAGCTATAAATCGTTACTATTTCACCATAGGTCTGAGAAAGGTGGGGTTTTTTGTTTGTTTGTTTTGTTTGTTTGTTTTGTTGTTCTTTGTTTCCATAGAGCCCCAGGGTAAGTCTATGCTAATTCATGCTGCCTTGCAAGGCAGGGTCACCTTCTTCCTTATCCTTTTGCACTGCCTTGGATAGTCACCAGGAGCTATGCACCTGGCAGCAATGCACCTTTTCAACAAGGCAAGCTTGAATTTTTTTTATGCACACACACCCAACAATTTTTATAAACGTGTTAAACTATTTGACTGATTTTATCATAAATATTTTTAGTGAAATTTTTAGTAGTAAGAGTTCAACCACATTTGTTAAACTACAGTTTTTTATTGACTCATTTAGAATTGTATCTATGTGTGCAATTGTGTGGCTAATCAGCTGTCTAAAACTTCAAAATTACCTAATAAAAGATCATTTGAAAATCCTTTCATTAGCAATTAACTCATTACTACATTATTTGTCTTTATCAGAACATATCCATTATATAATTGCAAATTCTAATTTGAAGCTCTATTCTGCCATAATTACATGTTTTAAGTCATCTGATCAGTGACATTAGTACATACTTTCAAATAATAATTAATATTTAAAGATTATTTTATTTCCCATAATAATCTCAATTTCCCTAAAATTTATCTCTAGAATTAAACTGTCTAAAGACATAACTTTTCTTTTAGCTCTTAAAATTAAATGCATTTGTTGGGGAGTGGTTCTGGCTTTCACTTAAAAGTCTGTTCTCTGAGTGGATTCATCCAGCAGTTGGTGGAAACAGGTGCAGAGACCCACAACCAAATGACAGGCAGAGCTTGAAAAGTCTCGTGGAAGAGTGGAGGGAAGGAATAAGGGAATCAGAGAGGTCAAAAACACCACAAGAAGACCTACAGAGTCAACTAACCTAGGCCCAGGGCTCACAGAGACAAAACTACCAAAGACTATGCATGGGCTGGACTTAGGCCCCTTACACATATGTAGCAGATGTGCTGCTTTGTTCTTCATGAGGGACCCCCAACAGTTAGAGCTAGGGCCTGTCTCTGATCCCAAGCACTATGAAGACAGAACAAAGTGAAACAGCTGGATATCAGAAGGTGGAAAGTTACTTAGGGCTGCATAGCTCGAAAGCAGTGGCAGGTAAAAACCAACTTCTTAGCTTTGCAAGGCTGTAAATCCACTGGCTCCATCTGTGATGAACACCTCTCTGCATGCCACATTACTTAGAAAATAAAAATACTCAGCCATACGAAACCAACATCCCTAGGTTTATAGAGAGAAACTAAACTCATTATATGATAAGACAGGATTTTCTTAATGAAATTTTTCCTATGATGATTAATTAGACACAGAGGTGCGATTGGAGTTTGATATACTCCATCATAAATCCCTTACAGCATCGGTTCCACCTATAAAACTATATTACATTTGCCAAATAAAGGAATGAACACTCTTCACCCACACATACCTGAGTACGTAGTGAGGTATTTGCGCTGTGTGACAAATGAATAAAGCGTTTCTCTGGCTTGCTTGATGTTGATATAAAGTCTTAGGTAATCATCCCAGCTAACGTTTATTGAAGACCTACTGTTTTCAGAGGCAGGGCAAAGATATCTTTACAGGCCTTAACTTATTTAATCCTGACAACAACCTGTGTGTAGATCCTAGCAGCGGTTTCATTTTCTAAAGAAGGACATTAAATTTGTTTTTGATCAGCTATTGCCCATCCTGTGTTCTAAAACGGCCTCCTCAACCCAATAGCTCCTTCCTCAACTCCGTCAGCAATATGGATTATAGACTAGCCAAGGGTTCTTAGATTCCCCCTTCTAGGGTTTATTGGCTATACAAATAGCTCCAAGATGGGGCTAAGTCAGCAAAATGTTGCCATGCCACCATTAGGACCTCAGGATCCCCAGGCACCTCGTCAAAAAGCTTAAACTGATGGCAACTGGATGAGCTCTAGGTTCTGTGAGAGAGCCTGTCTGGAGAAAAAAAAGAAAAAGAGGTTAGTGGGTTGGAGAGATGGCTCAATGGCTTACCGTATTATTTTTGGTCAACAAAGAAAGAGATAATTATTACTGGTTGTTGCTAAGAAATGACCTGCTGGTTTTTAGCATCCTTTTAGGTAGAAAGTGAGCTGAGTGACTCCCCTTCCCTCATTTCTGTCCTTTGCAGGTTTCTACTGTTTCATACTTCACTTTTCTTTCCAGGTTGCCCTTAGCATTTGACTATATTCAATGTGGATGAAAATAACCCACAGCGTAGTTTCCCCAGGTTTAGCAACACCCAGGGGGAAGGCACACTAGTTACTAGGTGCTGCTTAACAGTTTAATCCCAGTTCTTGCATTTATTCCAATTCTCAGCAGCACCTAAACACCCAAGCACTTGAAATAGAGACAGCTTTCTCTGCAGATTGCCTTCCTTCGTATGATTCACCATCTGCAGTGGTGGTTATTTATGTAGAGAAGGGAGGAATCGCACAGAGATGGAAAGCGCAGTACCTCTGATGTGAGGTCTGGCTTAATACGGAAGAAGAAAGTTCAGAGATAATTGCTTAAGATACCTATGCTCTGGGCATCTCAGCAAGCAGGGAGGTTACAAAGACATATGCAGATTAGTGAAGACAATGGGATACAAGACAGCCAGCACAATTTCAAGAAATTTGATGTGGCCATGTCCACAGGAAAGCCTAGGAGCAGCGTCTGACAGTAGAGATCCACAGTATAGATTCCAGAGATTTGGATGCTTTCTTGCCTTACTCTTGGAGGGATAAGACCTGGGTTCCTTAATGTCTCATCCCCATTATGAACTTATTAGTTATGAAAACTTATTTTTCCCATACAACCAGAACTGGAGAAAAATAAGTTTTCATAACTAATGTTTTCTAATACCACTGGATTTCTGGCATGTGGGTCTCTGTAAAGATGTAGCACATGCCAGAAATTAGGCACCCTGCTCATGGGTTCTGCCTGCCTCCATTCAAATTCTGATTTGGCTCTTACAATGTTGAATTGACAGTAAGTCTTTTTTACCCTCTGGTTCCTTTTCCTATTTTGCCAAATGAGATAAAGTAGTTACAATGAAGAATAACAACAAGTAAGAGGTGATAAGACTTAGTAACACGTTCCTGCTGTCCCAGCACTTGCGGGGCTGGAGGGAAGAGAATCAGAAACTCAAAGCCATCCTTGGTTCTGTGAGGAATTCAAGGCCCGCCTGTGCTTTCTGAAACTTGGTCTCAAAACAAAGTAAGGCCCCCCAAAATACCCAACAACAACAATGTAATACATACAAGAACATAGACATACTTAGTTTCAGACACAAAAGTCTTTCCAGTTTATGAGATAAGGAACTAGCGCAATTCAGTTATCTTTGTGTCTCTTTCTGAATAGGGGAAGAGTGAGCTTAGAGTGCCATCTTAAGGATAAAGCGTCCATAGAACCTTGCCAGGTCACCATCTTTTCTTTAACCAATGGCTAGGCAAGGGCTCCTCCTCCTTCCCACAGAAATCACTGACCGCAGTTCTCCTGAATTGTACATGAGTTCCTCAAAGGCTTATGCTAAGTTAGACTTCTTTACAGATCCACCTTTTTAGAAAAATTATCACCAATTTAGTTTTCATGAGCTGTTTCTGCATTATCCAAATATTCAAAAGAAGCACTTAGTTTAGCACAAATGTGCACATGGGCTCCAAATACCAGAAGGGGTATACAAGATCGCCTTGGAGGTCTATAATAATTTTATTGGTCCTTTTAATTATATATTACTTTTATCTGGATATTACTGTCTCCGATTTAGCCCCTCTTCTAACACTTCATAAATTATTAGGCTGCACAGTAAATGATTGTATATTGTAAAATAGACAATGGATTCAAACCCAACCAAAAATCTCCTAAAACAGTCTTTAAATAAGGCAAGAGGGCCAGTTAGATGGCTAATCAGATAAAGACGCTCACCATTAAGCCTGATGGACAGAGCTTGATTCCCAAACCCCACAGGGCAGAAGGAGAGAACAACGCCTGTGAGTTGCCCTCTGACCTCCACATGAGGGTGCCCATGTGAAGTGGAAATTGCTGGGTTTTTTGGAGACTTGGTTCTGTCATGATGATGTTTCTCTGGAAACTGTCATATGAGAGGATGTTTTTGCTGAAGCAGATACGTGGGAGGATGGTTTGCTAAGAACAGACATGTGGTGGTCTTGTTTCGTTTGTTTGCTTGGTTGGTTTTTGTTTGGTTGGTTGTTGTTGTTTTGGGTTTTTTGGTTTGTTTGGTTGGTTTGTTTGTTTTTGGTTTTTTTGGGTTTTTTTTTGGAGGCATCCTGTTTTGCTAGAGAGGATGCTTGAGAGAACACATGATGTTTGGAAAGGATATAAATATAGCCCACTGGACAGCAGACGATGCTGGATGGGATTGGTATGCCTTGCCATTCTTTACTGGTCATCATTTGGCTTTGTAGACGATATTTTTCGCTGAAAGTACCCAGTGGTATTGATATGCCTTACCATTCTTTAGTCATTGTGGTGACTTTATAGAGAGGAACACACCAAAAAACGTCTCGCGGTGTTCTGTCAGTTTCTTGCCTTCCGCGGATTGGCACGGCCTTGCGGTTTCTTCTGAATCCACCTGCCATCGCTGGTTCGTAAATGGTGTTTTCCAGCGGCTCAAGCTGCTGCTGCTGATTTGTATGACCTAAACTGCTGCGATCCTGACAATGCAGATTGTATTTGCTCCAAAGAACCAACTGTAAACAGATCCACATCCTCCTTTGCTCTATTAGCCTTTCCTTTCCACTACCTCTCATGGGTAGTGGGCCAGAAGGGACGTTAAAGCATTTAAGAACCCTTATTAAAAGAAGTTTTTTTTTGAAAAATCCAAGCCTACACCCATGTGTGCATGCACAGAGGCACATATACAATTAATTCATTCATTAGTCTAATTAAAAACATTTTTAGAAAAAATATGCCAAGAGCAAGTGAGGGGTAGAAATGAGGTGGAGTGGAGAAAGGAATATCAGAACATATTTTATAATATGTATTTATTGACATACAAATATGTTGCTTATTTAAAATATTAAAAACATGGTAAGAAATAAATGCCGGGGAAGCACTGAGATGGTTCAGTGCTATTTTTCCAGAGGACTTGAGTCCTGTTCCAGCACTTATGTCAGGTGCTGGAACTTGTATCAGCACCTCCCGAAGCACTACCTCCGGGGGATCCAATACTCTCTTCTGCCTCCACACACAGCTGTACGTATTTGGCATACATGTACACAAATAGACACCTGAAAGTCTCTTTCCTGTAGTCTAGTATTCATGGTACGCCAGCTGCCAAGGGAGGAAGGCAAGTAAGCATTCCTGCCCAACCAAAATAGCTATGAACTATGACAATTACCAGCATGGTGAGATATGCACAAAAGATCTTGGATTCAAAATGGTGGTGGCTGCCAGCCTCTGCCAGGCTGAGCAGCCCTCGGTGGAGCCCGAGAGACCCATGGAGGCTTTGAGGGGAGACAAGTGTGCAGAGTGCTCAGTATGTTGAGAACAACTAAAAAGGGGCAGGTCCTATGAGAAAATGCTTTTTAAAGTGGTCTGATGAAATCCAGGGTGGGAGAAATATCAGAGTGGACCTGCCCACACAACCCAGAAGGGGAACTAGAAACATGGCCACACCACGGCTGCAGCTCGCAGTCCTCTCCCTGCACGGGGGACGACAGCTCAGGGCTGAGTTGATGCCTACATGCCTAGTGAGTGGGAAGAAGCGGTTGATACCAAGGGCAGAGAGGTGTGCAGTCACCCGGAGCTCATGCGAATCCTGCCTCCCAACCCTCTGCCCAGCCACAAGACGACCCTGACCCTGTACAAGAGCAAGACACTCGAGATGAGTCTCAGCAATAACCCAGTATTAATGGCGCTTTAGAAACCTCATTGAACCAGACCAATGACTCGTTGCTGTAAGTATTTGCATGTAAAGCTGTTTGTGAAAAATAACATATACTGTGAGACACAGCAATTTGCAACACCACTTTGATGGATGAATGTTTGATGGAGAGGTAGGTAGGAAAGATGGCTGAACGAATGGCGTGTGTGCCGGAGAGAGGCAGAAGACCCACCACGGTAGAGACTTGGTGCCATCAGAAACAGGTATGGGGGCGCACATGAGGTGGACAAATGAGCTTGTCATTGTCTGAAAGGACAACGTAAACCCCATTTGTCTCCATTTAAGGACTAGGCCTGATTTCGGGGGTGGGGGGGAGCATAAGGCACCAGCTCCAGGAGCTAGGCCATAAGACACTACCTCGAGGAATAGACTATAAAATCCAGAAACAAAGTCATAACCCACTTCCCAAAGAATAGCCTGGGGATAACCACAAAAATAGGGAATTATCTTATCGTAGGATGGGCCATCTGTGCTGGGCAGCCCTATCTCACCCTATAGTTAAACGTTCACGACATAGGAATGTAGACTACTGACCACCTGTGATCCCCTAGCACCCACCAATGAAATTTTAGATTACCTAATCTTCTAGAGAGTTCCCCCAATTCCCTATAAGAAGGCCTGAGTGCCTTTGTCTGGGGTCGCCATTTTGGAGAATGGTTGACCCAGAATGTTAGCTGTTTCTGCAGAATGAATGCTCTTTGTCTTTACATACTATCTGAGTCTGGAGTCTTCCTTCAGTGATTTTCAGACCCTTACATGTCCAGTAGGACCAGCAGGGAGGTGTGCAGTAGCCTAGAACTCACATGGGCTATGCCCCCAACCCGTCAACAGGCTGTTCAGTCACGTGATCATCCTGACTGAGCAAAAGCAAGACATGCACAGGAGTTGAAGAAAGGTTCATTTTCTGGATGACATGTGGGTGTCTATAGTCTGTGCTGCTGCTGCAAGCCATGTTAATGCCTGTGATCCCTGCTACTGCTCATTGTTATACTCGGGGATACTTCTTCTGCAGTGATATCAATGACTGCAGACTCAAAATTGAGAATGAAAGTCATTGAAGGCTTCTGTGGTAACCTCTCCCCCAGCAAAAGGAGGATGGGGTGGTCCAGACAGGAACCCATTGAAGAGAGCCCTTAAAATTTGTGATAAACATGCTAAAGTGTATATAGCTCTTCACAGTTGATGGCTTCTGGCTGAGATGGGGTGGGGGGTGGGGTGGGGAGGAGCAGTGTAGAACCAAAGGCAAAATCGTCTTAAGACATAGGTAAAAGAAAATAAGAGACAAGAAGAACTGTGGAATAAATTGCTGGCATAGCTGTGGTAGGCTGACAGGAGAAACTCTAAGATAACACTGGTTATAGTAGATTTCATGTTATGGTGTATGACTGAGGGAAGAATGGCAGCCATTGGTCTCTAAAACTGGTCTATACTTTTTTCCCTGGACTTGTTACCAATATAATACCCATTTCATACACTGAGTTTCAAAGTGTTCCCTCATTTCTCCTTTATAGGAAATATTGATGATTATCTTTTCTTTGAAGGTTTGGTAGAGTGTGATAGTGTCTAACCATGAGCTTCTGTTCATTGTGAGACTTTTTTTTTTTTAAGATTTATTTATTTACTTTATGTATATGAGTACACACTGTAGCTTTACAGATAGTTGTGAGCCTTATCTGCTTGTTGGGAATTGACCTTTTAGGACCTCTGTACACTGTAGGTGTACAAAGTACAGAGACACACCAGAAGAGGGCGTCAGATCTCATTAGGGGTGGTTATGAGCCACCATGTGGTTGCTAGGATTTGAACTCACGACCTTGGGAAGAGCAGTTAGTGCTCTTACCCGCTGAGCCATCTCACCAGCCCAGAGACTCTTATTACTACTTCAACACCACCAATTGCTTCTTATAAATGTGTTCAAGTTGCTTATATTTCTAGCTCTGATTTTGGTAGGTCCTAAGTGTCTAAGAATCTATCAATTTTTTCCTAGATCTTCCAAGTATTTTTAAAATATAACTTTACAAAGTATTGCTTGATGGCTGTTGGATTTCATTAGTATCTTTTCCAATGCCCACTTAGTTTGGGCCTTCTCCCTCTGTGTTAACTACTTTTCTATTGCTGTGAAAATACACCATGACCAAGGAAACTTATAGAACAAAGAGTTTGTTTGAACTTTTGTTTCCAAAAGATTAATAGTCCAAGATGGCAGAGCAGCAGGCAGCAGGCAGCTTGCAGGTGGCATGGTGGCTGGAGCAGATGCTGATGGCTCACATATTGAACAGCAAACACAAAACACAGAAAGCAAACTAAAAACAGTTAATCTTTAAACTCTCAAAGATTACCCCCAGTAACATACTTGATCCAGCAACATCACACATCCTGAGGCTACCCAAACAGACCAACCAACTGGGGATACATTCAAATGCCTTAGAGTATTAGGGACATTTATTGTTCAAATCATCACAACCCCTTTCTTCTATTAGGGAGTCTGTTAATATTCTTAATCTTTTCAAAGAACCAGTTCTGTGTTGATTGAAATATTTGTTTTTTATCCTTAATTCTTTTATACATTTCTGTTCTCCTCTGAATTATTTATCACTGCCTATTACTTTGTAGTCTGTTTTGGCTTGTTTTTCTAAGACCTCAAAGGTAATTGTTTTAAAAGGGTTTTTTTTTTTTTTTTACTTTTTAAAATGTAACCCTTCATAGCTATGAACATTTCTCTTGATCTGCTTTTGCTATATTTTGATGGTTTACTTGCCATTTGAGTTTAGACATTTTTTAATTTCCTCTATGATTTTTTTTTCAACAACCCACTCATCATCCAAGAGTAAATTGTTCAGTCTCTAAGTATTTGTTTGGTTTCTCTTGCTAATGCTTTCAACTGTGATATGATAAGATATGGGAAATTTTATTCATTTTTTTTAATTTTTATTTTTTTAATTTTAATTTTTATTTTTATTTTTTGTTTTTTGAGACAGGGTTTCCCTGTATAGCCCTAGCTGTCCTGGAACTCACTCTGTAGACCAGGCTGGCCTTGAACTCAGAAATTTGCCTGCCTCTGCCTCTCAAGTGCTAGGATTAAAGGCATGCGCCACCACCACTGCCTCATTTTTATTTTTAATATTTATCTTGCATTGTAAAATATTATCTATATTAGAGTAACCTCAAGGGCTGCTGAAAAGAATTTGCATTCTATAGCTCTTGGGTTTAATGTCCTGTAGACTTTATGTCCATTTTATCTAAGGTACAGTTAACCTTTTGTGAAACAAATATTAAGTAATTGGGCTACCCAAAATAGAGTTATTTCCCAAGACTGGGAAAGTTTGGTAACAGCTGTGCTAGAGGCTGGTCAGTAATTACAATGATTAACATGGTAGAGGTGTCGCAACTGTCTCGGCCAGCAAGAAAGACGCGACCTGAGGGCTCTTCTTAAAGCAGTTTATTCAGGAACCTTGAACATTCTTCTTCTTCTGACTGACTGACTAATCTTCTCACTGACTAATCTTCTGACTGACTGACTGACTATCTATCTGACTATCTTCTGACTATCTTCTGACTGATCTCCTGACCCCGAGGGGAACACCCCAGGCCCTTAAATGCTCTATGCCAAGCCTATCTCAGTAGGCCACGTGGTGTGTGCAGATAAGTTGCCAAACTCGGAAGCAAACCAGGCAAACAAGCACAGCCAAATCAGGTGTTGTTTATCACTCTAGCGCTCCAGCAAGGATCGGAAGCCGGCGTCATCTTTAGGGTGCAGCTCAGGCAGCTCTCTACATAGAGGGAAGAATCCATGAATATTCAACAATATAATAGAGCAAGGGGAATAAATATTGTTAAAGATTAATTGCTTGGTAAAGGGTAATGTTCTGACCTACAAGAACAAATTCGATTTGATGATGCCATTTTATAGCAGTGTTGCTTAGGGACTTTAAGAGCTTGGGTCAAGGTTGAGGAGCCCAAACAAAAGTCCACCTTATTTACTGAGATAATAGAAGGCTCTGTAGAAGACTTCACAGACTTATTGTAGAAATTGGTTTCATCTGTAAACAAAGCCATATCAGACCCTGATTCCAGACAGGTGGTAATAGAGACCTCAGAGTTTGATAATGCAAATATGGAATGCAAGAAAGTTATTAGACCACTGAAGGCATAAGCAGCATCAATGAATGAATGGATGAAACACAACTAATAATGGCTCTCATGAGCATCATGCCAATATTGTAGGACAAACAATAGCAAGAGGTCCCAGATATCAAAATATCCAGGGCTATAATTGAGGCAAATTTGGCCATTTACAAAGAAATTGTGAGGTTAACAGCCTTAGAGCTCAAAGTGTCTGGGTTTGCTAACTGTGACAAATACAGTACTGTCTGAGCCAGATCTCAAAATGGCCAGTGCACTAACTCTGAGGTATATGGTACTTTCTGCCAAAGTGAACAAGCTATTTCTGGTGACAATGGGTTTCCTGAAAGAATGCCTAGTCTTCCAGGGGTTTGCAGAGCAGTGGTAAGGGATGTCACTGGACTAATGAGTGCAGGTCCAGAAAGGACATAGAAGGTAATCTCTTGAGGTTGGCAAATGAAATGAGAGTGTCTGCAAACTCTAGGCCTTGCATCAAAAATATAAACATTTTCCTTCTAGTCAGACAGGAGGTAAGAAGCAGGGAGAGAAACCAAAATTAAGTATTGTTGATCTCATACACACTACTGATGGCAGTGTTGCCTTAGATTTGGCCACAGATAAAGCTCTTGCCCTATCACCCAAAATGCATTGCTACAAAATAACCACTGTCTGTATGGACCTTTGCCTCCAGGGACAGTAGGGATGATCATGGGAAGATGTGGATTAACTTCTCAAGGATTCATTGTGTATCTAGGTATTTTAGATGGGGATTGCAAGGAGGAAATTAAAATTATGTTGTACATAAAAAATCAGATGCAATTTAATACAGGGGATAGGAATGCTCAGGTGGGGGAAGGTGTCACTGCTGAAATACCAACAACCCTACTCCTAAAATGATTGACTGACAAACCTATATGGGTAGATCAGTGGCACTTAAGTAAGGAAAACTTGCAGGCACTTGAACAGCTGGTACAAGAGCAGCTGGAGACTCTGCATACAGAAGAGTCTACCAGCCCATAGTATAAAAAAAAGACATCAGGAAAATGGAGGACATTAACAGATTTAAGAGCAGTGAATTGAGTTATTTAACCAATAGGTCCTTTACAACCTAGAACTCCTTTACCTTCTTTATTACCTAAGTCATGGCCTATAGTAGTAATTGATTTAAAAGACTGCCTTTTCACAATCCCTTTTCATGAGAGACAATAAAGCAATAGGGAAAGTTTTACTCTCTTAGTACCTACTTGTAATAATAGTGGTCTAGTAAAGAGATAACATTGGAAAGTTCTTCCACAGAGAATGTCAAATAGTTCAACTTCGTGTCACTATTTTGTACAACCACTGGAAATAATTTGTAGGCAATTTCTTCAATCTATTATTTATCATTACATTATGGGTGATATTTTACATTATGGCTGATTCTGATGCAGATACTTTAGAGAAAATGTTTAAGGAAACACAAAGAATTCTGCAATGCCCTAAGGGATTACAGATTGCTCCTGAAAAAAAAATACAGAAAGGAGATTCTATTAATTATTTGGGCTATAAAATATATCAACAAGGGGCTGGCAAGATGGCTCAGCGGGTAAGAGCACTGACTGCTCTTCGTAAGGTCCTGAGTTCAAATCCCAGCAGCCACATGATGGCTCACAACCATCTGTAATGAGATCTGATGCCCTCTTCTGGTGTGTCTGAAAACAGCTACAGTGTTCTTACATACAATAATAAATCTGTTTTAAAAAAATGTCAACAAAGAATCACAAAAGGTATAGCTGTATAGAGATCAGCTGCAAACTCTTAATGATTTTCAAAAGTTAATGGAAGGTTTTAATTGGCTGAAACCTACAATTGGATTAACTACTCATGATTTACATAATTTGTTTTAAACATTTACAAGGAGATTCAGACTTAAACAGTCTAAAATGGTTAACAGCTGAAGCAGAAAGAGTTAACTGTGATAGAAAAGATATTAAAAGTTGCATATATGGATACAATTAATCCTAAACTTGATTGTATTTTGGTTATTTTGCCTTCAACTCATTCTACTGGGATCATTATGCAAAGGGAAAATCATATTATAGAATGGATTTGCTTAGCACATAACATAGTAAAAATTAAAGACTTACATAGAAAAGGTTTCTGAGTTAATACATAAGATGTAATAAGACTACATCAATTGTCAGGAACAGATAGGGGAAAAAAAAGGTAGTGTCTCTTATGAATGTCGAAATTATGTAATTATGAGTAATCAATGAAGATGATTACAACAAGCTTCTAGTAACTATTTGAGAGAAATTAATAATAAATATCCTAAAAGCAAGTGGCTGCAGTTTATACAAAGAACTAATTGGATTCTCCCATATATTGTAAAGGGAATGCTAACTCCTGAAGCACCTACATTCTATATTAATGCAAATAAATTAAGAATGGCAGGCTATAAGTCAGACAAAATAAGCAAAAGATTCAAAACCCATATACTTCTGCTCATAAATCATAGTTATATGCAATCCTTATAGTTTTATTAGATTTTTTCAGAATCTCTTAATATAATTACTGACTCTCAATACACAGAAAGAGTTGTTTTGCATATAGAAACTGCTGAATTTATTCCTAATAATTCAAAATTAACTTTGTTATTTATGTAACTGCATAATATCTATTTCAGAAATAGAAACTACTCATTATGTGTTATTCATATTTGTGACGTTAATTTTTTCAAATCCTATTTTTAATGGTGGTTTAACCTCCCTTCTAGCTCACCACCCACCAGAGGTAGTGGAAAAGAAAGGATATGGGGGGAAGTGGACCTCTTTAAAAATGGTTTTTCGGAGCAAATCCCATCAGCATTGTCAGGAAATCAGCAGTTCACTTCACAGGTCAGCAAAAGCAGCTCGATCCATTTGTAAACACTTCATGGATGCACCACCAGTGACATGATCTAGCAGCGACTCAGTAGGGTGGGAACAGCAGCAGCAGTGGCATGATCTAGCAGGAACAGCCAGGCCTCAGCCAAATCAGCACGAATCAGCAGGAGGGACCAGGATCACCAGGAAGACCGGGAGAAGTTCTCTGCTGTCCCTCTCTCAACAAAGTGAAGATTAACAAAGAAGCATTTACCTATGCAAGCAAACCAAGCCCTCTCATAGTCCATTGGGTTCTATTTATACTGCAAACATCATGTGTCCTCCATCGGTTTTGCCTTAGCACATGAGTCTATCTCAGCTGACATCACTATGCCAATTGGCCTGAGTCCACAGAAGTGGCAAAAAGCCACAGTACACTACCAGAAATTTTCTGATGCGTTTCTCTCTATAGAGTCCTGTCAATTGGAGCTCAACTACACTATGTACATGTGTGTGATTAGCAGAGTCCTTTCATCTGTGTCTGCTTCAGCGAAATGTCCCTTCACGTGTTTGCCCCCGCAAAACACCATCCAGCATAACTGACTTTCCAGAAGTTTCTATTTCATGTATTTGGTCTCAGTCAGTGTTGCCAGGCCCATTAGCACAAGGAAATGAAGAACCTGACTAACTATTTATAGGAGTTGGGTTAGAAGCCTCAAAACTTTATGAAAAACGCCATGTTATCAGTAAAGGTTTAAAGAAAAAATTTTCTATCACTTGGCAACAAGCCAAAAAAATTATAAGACAATTTCCTACTTGTTCTCTGTATAACAAAACTCCATTACATGCAGGAAGTAACCTGAAGGGATACAAAAAAAAAAATAAAATAAAATAAAATCTTGCAGAAGGATGTGTTTCATTTTGCAGAATTTAGAAAACACAAGTTTGCGCACCATACCATTGATACATATTCAGGTTTCAAAGGGCAACTTCTTTGAGTTCTGAAAAAAGTGATTCTATAATTACACATTTATGGGAAATAATGTGGATACATGTACAAATTAAGACAGATAATGCCTTTGTATATGTATCCAGTGAGATGAAGCAATTCTTTGGATACTATAAAGTACATTACTGGTATACCTCCACAATCCTATAGGACAAGCATTTGTAGAAAGATCCAATCATACTTTAAAAGAGATGTTATACGGGCAGTAGTGGCACATGCTTTTAATCCCAGCACTTGGGAGGCAGAGGCAGGCAGATTTCTGAGTTCGAGGCCGGCCTGGTCTACAGAGTGAGTTCCAGGATAGCCAGGGCTACACAGAGAAACCCTGTCTAGAAAAACCAAAAGTGGGATATGGGGAGAGATGGCTCAGCAGGTAAGAGCACTGACTCCTCTTCCAAAGATCCTGAGTTCAAATCCCAGCAACCACATGATGACTCACGACCACCCATAATGAGATCTGACGCCCTCTTCTGGTGTGTCTGAAGACAGCTACAGTGTATTTATGTATAATAATAAATAAATCTTAAGAGAGAGAGAGAGAGAGAGAAAGAGAGAGAGAGAGAGATGTTATAAAATAAAGAGAAAGAGTAAAAAAACCCCAGGGACAGATTAAATGGTGCTTTACTCACTTTTAATTTTCTTAATGTTAATGAAAGAGGAACAACAGCAGCTAAGAGACACTAGGTTGTAGGGAGAAAAAAAAAGGCTGTGGGATTAAATTAGCCAGTGTGATATAAAAATGTACTAACATCAGAATGGAAGCTTGCAATAGTTTTGTGTTGGGGACATGGTTTTGTTTATGTTTCTACATGGAATGAATAGATATAGATGCTATCCAAACTTATAAAAATTAGATTTGACTAGGGAAAACATCTTGCTACCTGAAACGTAAAAATCTCCTCATAGCCAATGAATCCCTTTGGCTCCCTGGTCCTCATGACTTATTTTTACATGCCACTTTTCATATAGCATGGGTGGAGATTTATATTACAGTTTGGTTACACAGTCCAAATGGACTTATAAAGTTGACAGATGCCTTTACCCGCTCAAATGTAGAGCAGAAAATCATCTTTAGCTATTATATGCATACTGCACATTCTCTCTCTATAAGTTAATGCAGAAATGTACCTATGGTATTACCTTTTAAGGTTTGTATGTTTGCAGAGCAAAAAGACAGACAATAATGAAAACAAAGCAAGTAGCCCAGGTGATCCCGCCTCACAGACTGCCTCAGTTACTGTTTCCTCAAAAGCTTGCATCCAGGTCAACTTCAAAATGGCCAGCTCAGGTGGTCCAGTCTCATGGACTGTTTCAGGCAGGACTTCAGTTAAACCCTGCATTTTCCCATTCCAAAGAATCTCAACAGCAAATGATACAGCTAGCTCTCTTAGGACTTGTCCAACATCCCAACTTTCATAAGGCCCCTGAGAGGTGCCTTTGCCCTGAGACCGCAGGAAGCAGTTTTAAGAACATCTCCATTCCCAAGAGGCGGGGTGGGTTGTCTTTGGTTGTTTGGTGGGTTATGGATGTTTGTGGTTTAGGGGGCTTGGTTAGAATATGTTAATGGTTATGGTCACGGGGAAAACAAAGTAAAGCAAGTTAGAGCCAAGGATCTCTCTCTTCCTCTTTCTCTCCTATCTAGTGTTATGGAGGAGGAGGGGAAAGGGGGCTAAAGAATAAGGGGTGAATATAGGGAAATGAGCAAAAGAAAGGTGGATTATTGTATCTCCTTTTAGACTAAGAAAAAAACAAGTCTTAAATATTTTAATTGGTATGGATTATTGTATATTGATGGAAACTTAAGATCATTTTGTTCAACTCCTTTTTAATGTAATGTAATGTAATGTAATGTAAAGTTCTAGTCTAATGAAAGCTATTATTGCAAACTGTTTAGGATAATCAAGAAATGCAAGTTAGAAGTTAGTCACCTATAAATAATCCTATTTGTAGACTTGTTAGGTACTAGTTTGGTTAATTGTAAAAATAAGCCCTATTTAGCCTCCTGTGTGTTGTGATAATCTTTTTGTACATTGTGTGAAGGATGTCTTTATATTATTCAATTGTTGGTTGTTATACTGGCAGAGAGCTGAGTATTGACTGGATTTTGGTCTTTTTTTTTTTAAAATGTATTTATTTATTATATGTAAGTACACTGTAGCTGTCTTCACACACACCAGAAGAGGGCGTCAGTTCTCATGACGGATGGTTGTGAGGCACCATGTGGTTGTCCAGATTTGAACTCTGGACCTTCGGAAGAGCAGTCAGTGCTCTTACCCACTGAGCCATCTCACCAGCCC
>JADRCD010230001.1:0-18432 GCA_019843815.1 Montemys delectorum | reverse complement strand
GTGTGTGTGTGTGTGTGTGTGTGTGTGTGTGTGTGTATGTGTGTGTGTAGGACAACTTGTAAGAGTCAGTTCTCTTTTTTCCACCATGTGATTAGTCAATAGGGATTAAACTTGGGATGTTGGGGGTTAGTGGCAAGCACTTACGTCCATCTTTCCAGTCTATTGTTGGTTTTTGTTTTTGTTTTTTTAAAGGCAGGGTCACACCGTGCATCTATATTTGAACTGGAACTCACTATGTAGACCAGGCTGGTCTTGAGCTCACAAAGATCTTGCCCCCGCCTCCCAAGTATACCCAGTTCCTATAATTTCTTTTATTTCTTTTTAGATTTCTTTCTTTCTTTCCTTCTTTCTTTCTTTCCTTTTTTCTTTCTTTTTTTTCTTTTTCTTCAAGACAGGGTTTCTCTGTGTAGCCCTGGCTCTCCTGGAACTAACTCTGTAGACCAAGTTGGCCTCGAACTCAGAAATCTGCCTGCCTCTGCCTCCCAAGTGCTGGGATTAAAGGCGGGCACCACCACTGCCCAGCTTCTTTTTAGAATCTTGTTTCACGTGTTTTGTATGTATAGCATGTTCAGGACTGGTGGGTGTCAGATCTCTTGTAACTGGAGTTACTGAAGTTACAGATTGTTGTGAGCCAACTGACGGGTGCTGGGAACTAAAATCAGGTTCTTTTTTTTTTTTATGCCCAAGATGGGGCTGTGTGTGTGTGTGTGTGTGTGTGTGTGTGTGTGTGTATGTGTGTGTGTGTGTGTGTGTGTGTTAAAAAAGATTTGTTTAGGGCTGGAGAGATAGCTCAGCGGTTAAGAGCACTGACTGCTCTTCCAAAGGACCTGAGTTCAAATCCCAGCAACCACATGGTGGCTCACAACCATCTGTAATGAGATCTGACTCCTTCTCTTGGAATGTCTTAAGAGAGCTATGGTGTACTTGCATATAATAAATAAATAAATAAATCTTTAAAAAAAAGATTTGTTTATATATTATATATGTAAGTACATTGTAGCTGTCTTCAGATACACCAGAAGAGGGTATCTGATCACATTACAGATGGTTATGAGCCACCATGTGGGTTGATAGGATTTGAACTCAGGACCTCCAGAAGAACAGTCAGTGCTCTTAACCACTGAGTCATCTCTCCAGCCTTAAAATCAGGTTCTTTGTAAGAGCAATAAGCACTCTGACCCACTGAGCTTTATCACTAGCTCTGATGGGACTGTTTTTAATCCATGATTTTATCCCTCCCTACCCATACTTACTACGTAGCTCTGGCCAGTGGAACTCAACATGTAGACCAGGCTGTCCTTGAACTCACAGAGGTCTATCAGTTGAATGCTAGAATTACAGTGGTGTACTATCATGTCCGTCTGTCCCTGTTCTTTTCTCTTTCCCCTTTTTCTTTTCTTTTTTTTTTTTTTAAGAATTATTTATTTTATATATGAGTACAGTGTTGCTATCTTCAGACACACCAGAAAAGGGCATCGGATCCCATTGCAGATGGTTGTGAGCCACCGTGTGGTTGCTGGGAATTGAACTCAGGACCTCTGGAAGAGAAGTCAGTGCTCTTAACCACTGAGCCATCTCTCCAGCCCCTCTTGCCCCTTTCAATATACTTTGTTTTGAATATTTTGGGTTTATACTGACAGTTAATTATGATAATTGTACTGGCCAGTCTTATATGTCGACTTGACACAGGCTGGAGTTATCACAGAGAAAGGAGCCTCCTTTGAGGAAATGCCTCCATGAGATCCGGCTGTAAGGCATTTTCTCAATTAGTGATCAAGGATGGGAGGGCCCCTTGTGTGTGGTGCCATTCCTGGGCTGGTAGTCCTGGATTTATAAGAAAGCAAGCTGAGCAAGCCAGGAGAAGCAAGCCAGTAAGGAACATCCCTCCATGGCCTCTGCATCAGCTCCTGCTTCCTAACCTGTTTGAGTTCCAGTCCTGACTTCCTTAGGTGATGAACAGCAGTGTGGAACGTGTAAGCTGAATAAACCCTTTCCTCCCCAACTTGCTTCTTGGTTATGATGTTTTGTGCAGGAATAGAAACTCTAACAAAGACAATAATTAATTTAGTAATTATAATTTAACAAGAGGATGTTCTCTTTTGATCTCATACTCTAATGCTTTATGTACCTTTACAAATGTCTCTTCAGCCTAGGGACATTCTCTGCTACGATTTGAGGATGTGCTCTACACCTTGGAATGGAGTTACTCACCTTCATGTTGTACACATGATTCTTAGATTTGGTCTGTTTTATAGTGTCTGGGGTGTCATGAAACTCCATCTCATAACTTCTTATTTATGTGTCCTTGTTGGAATGTTCAAGTTCTTCCACCTTGTCTCCAAGCTCAGATATTCTGGTCGCCCACTGATTGCTGAGGGATGCCACAGACTTTTTTATTTGTTTTATGTATTTTTTTTCTAGAATTTCAGTTTGTTTTTTCCTTCAGTATTTCTATTTCTTTAATGGCACTCCTCATTTATATCCTGTATCTACTTCCCTGTTTCATTTACGTGTTTGTGTTCTACTGGGACTCATTCAGGATTTCATTTTCATCTTTGATTTCTTTGAATAGACTTATAATTCTCTTCTTTTTTTGAGGGGGGTGGAGAACAAGACCTGGGCCTGGCTGTCCTGTGTTGTGGATAGCCCTGGTCTTGTATTTTGATGTTATTTCTCCTCTCCTGGAAAGCACTGCAGACCAGGAGCAAATCACATATACAGGTGCCTTGTGAACCTTCTCCCCACCTTAACTTTTCAAATAAAGGCTAAGGCCGATGATTGAGCAGCAGGAGGGAAGATGGAGCTGAAAAGTTTGGAGGAGAAGGCAGAGAGGAGACAGGGGAGGAGACTGGAAGGAAGATGGAGCTGAAGCCCGTGGCTTGGAGAAATCGCAAGTCATGTGGGATCTAATAGACGGGAATAGAGTAGTGTAGTGGTAGATCTGCCCAATCTAGGTGAGTAGCATGTATACCAATTATTTGAGTTGTGAATTGATTGATTTGGTAAATTGGGTTAAATTTACCACAACAGTCCTGGAACTCTATATGTAGACCAGGCTAGAACTCCAATTCACACCTGGAGATGTGTCATTCGTTAAATCTCTTTATTTTATTTTTGAGATGAGGGTCTCACTGTGCAGTCTTGGCTGTTCTGGAATTTGCTATATAGACCAGATTGGCCTCAAATTCAGAGATCTATCTGTCTCTGCCTCCTGAGTGCTGAGAGTGAAGGCATGCACCACCAGGCTTGGCTCAACTTTATTTTTTATTTATTGTAAGTAAACCCTTATTCTTTCAGAACAACTGCTTGCACTGTTCCAGACGTTGATAGTTAGGATGTTGTCATCTCCTGCGGAGATGAGGGGGTAGAGCCTCGGCTAGCATGCTAGCCTCACTTGGCAGGCAGGACTGGTGTCCCGTGGTCCTCACCATAGCAATGGGCAGTGATGAAGCCATGTGGGCCAAAGTCCTCACTTAGTGAGGACATAGTGAGCTCTGTCTCCTTAAAAGAAAGTCAAACCAAATGAAGAAAGAAAGGAAGAAAGGAAGGAAGGAAGGAAGGAAAGAAGGAAGGAAGGAAGGAAAGAAGGAAGGAAGAGAGAAAGAGAAAAAAGGAATTGTAATAGAAATGTAGTAAAATATTGTAGAGGAAATTCACAAAATAGGAAAACTTAGACGATCAAAAGAGCTCACTACATCCCAGGTTGGCCTCCTTTTTGAGCCTCCCTGCTGGCTGGCTTTGTAGTGGTAGAATATGCTATGCATGCTGCTTGGGAGTTTTATTATTGACCATCACGCCCAGTCTTGGACACTATGTGTGGCAAGTGTCATCTGTTGGCACAATAACAGCAAAACGTATATGGATACAACTACTTTCTGATGGATTCAAGGCCGGCTCCACAGAAAACAACTTACGTCTGATACTGTAAGCTAAGGCAAAGCCTATGGTTTGGAGGGTGATAGGCCCCAGCGGGAACACAACAATTACTTTATGAAATGGATGTGTTATATCTGTCTCAAATTGATTTTCTTTTTCTTTTTCCTTTTTTTCTTTTTCTTTCTTTCTTTCTTTCTTTCTTTTTCTTTTTTCTTTTTCTTTTCTTTTTCAAAAGGGTCTCATGGAATTCAAGTTGGTCTCAAACTTGCTGTGTATCTAAGCCTGTTCTTGAACTCCTGACCTTCCTGCCTCTACCTTCTATATGCTGAGGTTATAGGTCTGTATGACCCTGCCTGGCTTTCAGGCTGACTTCTAAATGTGTGTTTACACTCATGAATTACTGCTGCTGTTAATGTCCTCTATGGAGGGAACTGATGGTTACTGTAAAGACTCAACTAGTCAGGTGATGGTGGTGCACACCTTTAATACCAGCCCTCGGGAGGCAGAAGCAGGCAGATCTCTGAGTTCAAGGCCAGCCATGTCTACAAGGGGGAGTTCCAGGACAGCCAGGGCTGTTACACTGAGAACCCTGTCTGAAAAACAAATAACAAAAAACAAACAAACAAAAAAATAACGAGACAAAGGACTCGTAACTGGTCGAGCTGCTGAGATCAAGACACTGTTGCAGGATGAAACGGCCCAATGCTCAACTGTGTATGCAAGAAAGCAACCAGAGATCTCTAGCACCCCCTTCGAAGGCCCAGGGAATACTGGGAAGAGGGACCAGAAAGAATGTAAGAGACAGAAGAAGTAGTAGAATATTGTGTACCTTGTTCCTTCCAATTGAAGCACTAAAGGAGAGAGGGATCCCATAGGAAGCTCATGAAGTTTACAAGTGTCAGGAACCTCTCAAGGTTGCAAAGCTGGCAAAGCCTTTTCACGGGTGGGAGGAGGGGACTGTCTTTGGTACAGTGGCTGGGCAGGGCACTGCAGTGACACAGCATGCATTTTACAGTCTAGGTCCTTTCTTTCTTTTTTGTATACTAAGCTACAAATTCATAGGAATGGACTCCGCAGTTCCGACATGTTTCTGTTGCAGTGTGCAGCTTCTAATGGAGCAGGCTGCACCCCAACTGAACCCATGTGCCTTTCTCTTTGGCTTCCTATTTTTCCTGATTGTTTTCCTTCCTTCATTACGGGAAGCTATTCCAGCTCTTAGAGTGCATAATATACTCACTCTGGACATTAATTCTTTAGCAAGGATCTCGCTTGTTGACAAGGATGCCCACAGTGTGCTGGATAACACTAGATGCTTCTGGGCTTGCTGTGATGGCTCTAATGGATGTTTCTTTCTGAACAGTGCTCACTCATCTGATTTCTACAACATTGTCCTACTTGTAGATTCACACGGATGTGGCCAGAGGAAGAACTCCATGTTTTCTAAACCACAGAGCAAGTGATCTTCCTCTTTCCCTTCGTGTTTGTCATCTTGGTGATTGTTCCAATGCCAGTAGCTTCCACAAAGTCTGATACACAGCCTCAATGGCCTCAGCTTCAACCATCACATGTGCAGAAGCACAGGTCCCTGGATTCAGACACCCACCAATGTGAAGGATGGCTCCCCCACTCCTCAATTAAATTTTCTTTTTTTTTTCTTTCTTTTTCTTTTTTTCTTTTCTTATTTTTCTTTTTTTCTTTTTTCTTTTTTGGTTTTTTCGAGACAGTGTTTCTATGTATAACCCCGGCTGTCCTGGAACTCACTCTGTAGACCAGGCTGGCTCGAACTCAGAAATCCCCCTGCCTCTGCCTCCCAAGTGCTGGGATTAAAGGCATGCACCACTACCGCCTGGCGTGCTATTTTTATCTTATGTGTGTGGTGTTTTGCCAGCATGTATGCTTGGGCACCACGTGTGAGCAGTGTCCTTAGTGGCCAGAATAAGGTACTGGGCCCCTCTACCCCCAGCCCAGCCACACACACACACACAAAATTAGAATTATGGATGGCTGTACTACCAAAAGCAATCTACAGATTCAATCCAACACAAAACTGGGCAGTGGTAGTGCACACCTTTAATCCCAGCACTCAGGAGGCAGAGGCAGGCCAATCTCTGTGACTTTGCGACTAGTCTACAGAGCAAGTTCGAGGAAAACCAGGGCTACAAAGAGAAATCTTGTCTCAAATAAACAAACAAACAACAACAACAACAATAACAAATAAAATCAACAATACAATTCCTCAGAGAAAATGAAAAATTCAATTTCATATGAAGAAACCAAAAAAAAAAAAAAAATCAAGTTGGGCAGTGGTGGCACACGCCTTTAATCCCAGCACTTGGGAGGCAGAGGCAGGCAGATTTCTGAGTTTGAGGCCAGCCTGGTCTACAAAGTGAGTTCCAGGATAGCCAGGGCTACACAGAGAAACCCTGTCTCAAAAAACCAAAAAAAAAAAAAAAAAAAAAAAAAATCCGGGATAGCTAAAACAACTCTGAACAATAAAATACTACTAGAGATATCCCACCTCAGATTTCAATGTATTAGAGCTATAGTAAAAAATTATATTGGCACAAAACCAGACACATCAATCAGTGAAATTGAATTAATGCCCAAACATAAATCTGCACAGCTATGGACAGCTGATTTTGACAAATAGTCTAAAAATACACACCGGAGAAGCTAGCATCTTCAATGAATGGTGCCAGTCAAACTGAATGTCTGCATGTAGAAAAATCCAAATTATCACTGTAACAAAAACTCATCTGCAAATGCATTGAAGACTCCAATACGAGACCAGGCCCTCTGCATCTCACAGAACAGAAGGCAGAGGGGAGGTTTGAACTCACTGAGTGGACACTGATAGCACAGGTAGTAAGACCAACAATCAATAAATGGGGCCTCATGAAGCTGAGTCTCCTGTATGGCCATGCACAGCATCATTTGAGCAAAGCAGCAGCCTACAGAACAGGAAAAAACATTGTACACGATGCATCTGGAAGGGGTTAGCATCTAGTTTATATAAAGAACTCAAAAAAACTGAACACCAAGAGAACAAATAAGCCAGTTCTCAGAAGATGAAATACAAAAGACTGAGAAACATTTTAAAAAGTGTTTGATATCCCTAGACACCAGGGAAATATAAATTAAAACTATTTAGAGACTTTTATCTTACTCCAGTCAGAATGGCCAAGATCAATAAAACAAATGACAGCTCATCCTGGCTAGGATGCTAGGAAAGGGGAAACACAAATCCTTTGCTGCTGAGTATGTAGACTGATACGGTCACCATGGAAACCAGTGTAGAGGTTCCTCAAAAAGCCTAAAATCGATTTACTTCAAAATCCAGCTATATCATTCTTGGACATACACCCAAAGTGTGCTACCTCCTACTACAGAGATATATGCTCACCCAAGTTCACTGTATGAAGCTGGAAACAGCATAGGTGCCCATCGACTGGTGAATAGATGATGGAAATGTGGTACATTTACAAAATGGAATATTAGTCAGCCAGTCAGAAAAACAAACATAAAATTTGCAGGTCAGTCATCCTGAGTAAGCTAACCCAGTCCAGAAGCCAAATGTTATATGTTATCTCTTCTATGTTAGTATTTAAGCTTTCAATATGTATATTTCAATTTGAATGGACACATGTATCTATTGAGGACTTGTGGTGGGAAACTAGTAGGATTAATGGGGAAGGAGCTGGGAGGGCAGGGTGAGAGAGGGAATATGGGAGGGACTACTAATGCTAAAGGCCTTTTTATAAAAACACCAAAACCTACCATTGTGGAAGCTTCTTAAATAAATACATATATGAAAGGGATTTTTTTAAAGATTTATTTTATTTATTTTATGTGTATGAGTACATTGTAGCTGTACAGATGACTGTGAGCCATCATGTGTGTGGCTGCTGGAAATTGAACTCAGCACCTCTGCCGCCCCTGCTCGCTCTGGCATAATTCACTGTAGCTGTCTTCAGACAGCACCAGAAGAGGGCATCAGATCTCATTACGGGTGGTTGTGAGGCACCATGTGGTTGCTGAGATCTGAACTCAGGACCTTCGGAAGAGCAATCAGTGCTCTTACCCGCTGAGCCATCTCGCCAGCCCATGAAAGGGATTTAAATGGAGTAAACATATAATAGGGGAGACAATGCCCCAACTAAGACACCTTATGTCACTGAGTAAAACCTCCAGTGCCGGGAACCGGTTACATCTTGTTGAGTCGTTAGCCTAAAGGTCCCACAGACACACTAGAGTCTCTCTACCTCCTACTGACTAGCATTCACTGTGCTGGAAGATACTCTGCACACTAGTGGAGGAGAAAAGTAATCCTTAGTATAATCCAGCTACAAATTCTGTTACCCACCACTGTCGTGACTTGCCGTGCAGAAGACTGGTTTAAAAGTGATACAAATGTTACAGGAGTAACCCACCACTTCCTGGTTGGATTTAAGACCCAACCCATGAGACAGAACATTAAGTAGCCAAGAAGCTCAGACTAGATATAGGTCACTGGCCGAGTGGAAAGACTGATATTATTCTGCTAAAGCCATATAAAGAGAAATGAGATGATTCTAAATGGCATATTACCCTCATCAGAGCAGAGAGTCCATCTTTCTGCCGCAGATAGTAATTAAACCACAACTGAACAACAGGCAGAGCATAAGAGACTTTGGAGTACTTGTTCCTAAATGCTATGTTTTCATCACATCCATACCCTCGGGGCTCTGGGGTCTATAAGGAAGAGGAGGTGGTAGAAAGAATGTAAGAGCCAGAGATGGTGGATGGCTCCAAGAAAACAGCATCTTCCAGACACAGCAGGACTGATATGCATATGAGCTCACAGAGACTGTTATAGTATGCACAAGATCTGCACAGGTCCAAATGAGACAAAAATCTTAGGATAGAAAAGGGGAAGTGGATGCAAAGTCTCACCCCTAACCAAGAAGACAATTACATTTGATACTGGCCGGAAAAGGGGAAATCAGTTTTCTCCATTGGGGCGTCACTGGGTATATCAACAGCAGTCCAGGGCAGGTCCCCTGCCCAGGAGTAGTTAGGCAAAGCAGAAGGGACTGTATGGGATTTAAAAAATTTGTTTGTTTGTTTTTGTGGGGAGGGGCCTCAGAGAACTGCACTTGTTATGGTTATGAACTTCCATGTGGATCCTGGGACCCAAACTCAGATGGTCTGCCGTAGCAGTAAATAGCCTCACCGGATGACCCACCGGATGACCCACCCACCTCTCCATCACCATCCCTCTTAGGCTGCTCTTATTTAAAAATTATGCTCTCCTTTTTATTTTGCTTTTTATGTACGTATACATTCTCAGGAGTTGGTTGGAGTTTATGTCAGATTTTTTTTTTCTATGTGTTTGAGACGCCATCTTGTAACATTATCACTGGCTGGTCTTACAATGTATCCCAGCCTAGACTAGAACCTGTGATTCCTCCTGCCTCTGTCTCCTGAGTGCTGGGATTATAGGTGGACCACTGTGCCTTATATCCGCTATTCTGTATCAGTGATGAAAAGACCTATGAACACATAGGTCTATGCTGTCTTCTAAGGAAACCCTCATCCAGGGTCTGAGTCCTTACTTATATTCGTCTCGGAGGAGAAATGCAAATGTGGTCATACAGTCCCTCTCCCACCACAAGTCCTCTTCGTACTAGAAGACACATGTGGCATTTTCCTCAGCTGTGTGATGTGATTCCTCCTGCTCTCAGCTCAAACTGACATCTTGTTGTGTCACATGCAGACAACCGACAGGGTCACTTCCTGGGAGCCCTGGACCTCTACACTCAGTGCTTCTGTGTAGGTTTTCTTGTCACCATCACCAAGTATCTGACAAGAACCATCACAAGGGAGAGAGCAGTTCTTCAGGCTCACAGTTTGAAAGTAGAGTGGGGAAGGCATGGTGGGGCTGGGGTGGCGCGCAGTTGTGGAAGGATCATAAGGATGCTTGTTTACAATTTCCATGGGTCAGGAAGCCCAGACCAAGATATGCTGGAACTCATCTAGAATTCTCCTTTTTCTCTTTTCATTCAGTCAGGGACCCCAGCTCATGTCATGGTAGCATCCATTTTCAGGCCCAGGTTTCCTTCCTTAATCTTCTTAACTCACAGGCCCAGAGGTATGCCTCACTAATATCATGGGGGGGGGGGCACATCTTCTTCATCCTCTTCCTCATCCTCCCCTTCTTCCTCTTCCTCTTCTTTTCTTTAAGCCAGGATCATGTTAGGCAGTCCTGGCTGGCCTAGAATATACTATGTAGATAGGGCTGACCTCATTGAGATCCACCTGCTTCTGCCTCCCAAGTGCTGGGATCAAAGGGAGGTCCCACCATGCCCAGAATTGGGACATTTCTTAATCCTCCCCGACTTGACAATTTAAGCATCAGAACTCTTATCAACAAAGGCCATTCAGCTGTAAGGTACTGAATGCTCCACAGAGGTAGAAAAAAAAAAAGTGGTAATAGAAGGCACTGTATTCAGCAAGTAACCTATACATGGATGTGTCCGTGCATAATTGTGAAAAAGAAAAGACCGAAACAAAATGATATTGAGGTGCCAGGCACGTTTTTCCAGGACACAGTCACCAAATAAATAAGAGGATGGTAGGATGTATAGGATAGGAAGTAAAGGAGGAGTTTCGTTTTTACAAAGAATAATGTGAGAGGGGCTAGAGAGTACTCGGCCTTTAAAGAGCACTGGTTGTTCCTCCAGAAGACTCATGTTAGATTCCCAGCACATAGTGCCTTACAACCACCTAACTCCATTCCTTGGGATCCAACACCCTTTTCTGACTTCCATAGGCACCAGGTGCAAACATAGTACACAAATATTGCTGGCAAAAACACTCATGCACATAAAATACAGTAAGAAAAAAAGAATAATATTAGAATGCATTTGAATGTTTTTGAAAATTATCCAATAGAAATGGACATGTTAATAATGCAAGGGACAGAGATGAGTCCTGACCTCTAGTCCAACCTTTAAAATGAGCAGAATAGCCTGCAAACTTTCCACAGGGAAAGTAGGGGGCCAGAGATGGGTGTGGGCAGTCCTAAAGTTTGATAATAGGAGATTTTTGGTTTCTAAGAGGAGGCCTAACTAAAAGGGTCTGAGACATTATGAAATGGCCACCATCTTTGAAAGTCTCCTGATGAGAAACACAAGACTTCTTGAGAGTAAGCAGCACTCATTCTAAGTTTGTGACCAAAGGCTCAAAAGAGAAGAGGCAGCCGGGGTTGAGGGTGGGCATTGTTGGAGAAATGGCTCGGCAGTTAAGAGCACTTGCTGCTCTTCCAGAGGACCTGGGTTCAGTTCCCAGCACCCACAGGGCAGCTGACAACTGTCTGCAACTCCAAACCCAGGGGATCTGATGCCTTCTTCAGGCCTCCACAGGCACTGCATGAATGTGGTACACGGACATACACTCACTCATTCAGGCAAACACATGACATAAAAATAATAAACATCTCAAAAATATTGAAACAAACAAAAAACACTCAGAAGGAATCCAGTCAGCCATGTTGGTGACATTTCTTCAGCCACAAGGAGGAGATGGTCTTGCTCCATCCAAGTCAGCTTACTTCAGGTGGGTGAGCAAGAAAAAAAACCTTTTTCTTATGAAAGGTAATTAGGTTGCCAAAGGCCAACCTTCCGTATATCTCACACCCTCTAAAACTTCTGTGTAAAGAAATTCAAACCTTTTACTTTCCTCTACCTAGTAAAGCTTTTCCTTCCACAAAACCCCCACCCTCTTCCAATTCCCAAACTTGATCTGCAGCAGCAGACACCTTACTGTCTCCTTTCAGTTACGCCGTGCTGCCTCTTTTAAAACTAGTCAATCAGGAAAGACTATGAGGTGACCCCAGGCAATAGGAAAAAAGACACAGTCACTCCCTACCTTAGGATAAACACAAAGTGAGCTTCCGGCCCTAGTGGACTTGCTGGCCCGGTTAATTTATTTTTGCAAAGATAAATTGCCTTGCTCGGCTACTTTTGCTGCTTATGTGTTTCTTTCTGCAGCATTTAGTTTGTCCTTTTCCAGCTGTATTGCTGAGGGGGCTGGAGACAGAACAGGAGCTCTCATCCATACATAAGTGCATAGCATGAAGTGCTATGTGTGAGCCCAGTAGAGATCCCCAGGGCTTGGGCCTGCAGCAGGGCAGGGTGCTGAAGGGTCTGAACTCTCTTGGTCTGGACACAGATGGAATGCCATGCAGTCCTGGAAGAGTGTTGGGCCATTTTCTTTGGCTGCAAGTGGAATTTTAATACAACTCATAGAAATGAAGACATGAGCTGGAGATGACTGGCCAGTAGCTTGATGGCCCAAGTTCCATCTTCAGGATCCAATAGCAGAAAGAGAAACGACTCCTTTAAGCTGTTTTCTGACATCTCTATGGAGGTCTTGACACATGCAGCCACACAGACACACACACTAAGTAAGTAAAATATTCTGAAAGCTTATTTTTATCATTTAAAAAAATATGTGTGTGTGTAAACATGAATGCAAGGGTATGGATCACGTGGAGCTGGAGGTGGTTTTGAGTCACCTGACATGGATGCTGGGAATTGAACTTGATCCTCTGGAAGAGCAGTATTTACTCTTAATTGCTAAGCCGTGGTAAGAATTTTTTTTTTTTTTAAAGTAAAGAACCGGTGTTGGGCAGTGATGGCCCACACCTTTAATTCCAGCACTAGGGAAGTAGAGGCATGTGGAGAGCTGTGAGTTTGAGGCCAGCCTGGTCTACAGAGCGAGTTACAGGACAGCCAGGGCTACACAGAGAAATATCTCAAAAAAAAAAAAACCACAAACAAACAAACAATAAAACTGAATATAGCAAAGTCTGGGAGGGTGACAAATGCACTTGTAGTCTGTTAAAGACAGATCTTAAGTTTGAGGCCAGCCTGGGTACACATAGCAAGAGCTCATCAAATACAAAAAGACCAAATGGCAGCTGAGGGTGGAGCCCGGTTGGTAAAGGGCTTTCCTACTACGGGTTTCACCTCCACAGCTGTGTAAACCGCATATGGTGGCATAAGCCTGTAATCCCGGCACAAGAGAGATGAAGACAAGATTAGAATTTCAAAGTCATCCTTCGCTACATAGGAAGTTGAAGGTCAGCCTGGGCCATATGAAATTCTGTCTCAAATTAAAAAAAATAAATAAATAAACATTTAAAAGGGCTATGGAGATGGCTCAGTGGGTAGAAGTGCTCGCTGTGCAAGCCTGAGGATGGGAGTTCCGACATTAGAACCCACGGTGGAAGGAGTTGTCCACACCGACACCGTTGGCACGTGCGTGCACATGCTTCACACACAATACACATTAAAAAAAAAAGTGGAGAAAAGAGAGCACATTTAAGGCTGTGCCTGAGTTACCACGAGAATAGTTTAAGGAACTAAAAGGAGGAAAATCATAGAGGGACGTTAGAAACATGGAGTACGCAGAATATTTTAGACAATGGCTACCTTTCCAGAGTCAAGGAAGAGGCAAATCTCAAGCTCAGGAACCCCAGCGGGGTTAACACTAATAAAGTCACGCCACACCCACATGAGGACACACCTGAGGTGACCCAGACCTCCAGAAGTGGGTGGGTACAGGTGAGAGCGAAAGGCTGGCTCGTGCAGCATCGGGGGCGGGGCCTCCGGCAGAGGCAAGGCTCACTTGGGGCTCCCGAGGGGCTGCGCGGTGGCGCAGGCGCACTGCAGCCTCGCGGGCGGCGCCCCCTGGCGGCGCCAGCATCCTCGCGGGGGCGGAGTCGGAGGCGGGGGGTTGCGCTTGGTGACGGGGGACGCGCGGCCGCAGCGCACTGGACCAGCGGCGGAGACCCAGGACGTGAAGCGCTGGCTGCGGCGGCAACGGCGGCCGGGAGCCGCCGGGAGCTGGGGCGCAGCGTGCGGTCGGTGATGAGGGGCAGTGGCGGCGCGCCGGGCGCAGGGCCGGCTGGTGAGAGCGCGGGAGGTGGGCGGCGCGGGCCGGGAAGATGGCGGAGAGGCCTCGCTGCAGCCCCATGGCCAGGCCCGGGCGGAGGCCCCCCCAGCCCGGTCGTGCTAGAAATCGGGGCCCCAGGTGACCCGGTAGGGGAGGGTCCGCACGAGGACGCCGAGGCCGAGGGCCAGGGAGTGTGAAGGCCGGTTTGCGTAAGAGAAGGGGCCAGAGGGTGGGTGTGAGGGTGCTATGGTCTGCACGCGTGCCCGGCCTTTGGATGGGCGTGAGTGCGTGTGCGTCCCTGCCCAAGATAGTTGTGTGAGAGCCCTTTGGCTTGAGGTGGTTGGGGTTGGGTGGACCTGAAGGTGGGTGTGAGATGTGAGGGTGCCTGGCTCGCAGACAGGTGTGTGTAGTCAGCCCGAGGACAGGTGTGCGAGCGTTATGTGTCCAGGCCCAGAGCCGGTGTGCTTGTGCCCTTTCTGTGCAGTGGGCTCCGTCCGTTTAGGGGTGGTGAGAGATGGTGCTTGCCGAGCGAGGATCTTGCGGGCCAGGCTTTGTCCGCGATGCCCGGGAGTCGGTGGGCGTCTCTGGGTCGGGTCGTAGCTTGCTTGCGCGTGGTGCGCCCTGGCTTCGCGGCCGGGCCTCTGCGGCAGGCTCGGGTGGTCCTCAACCCGGCCTTTCAGACTTGAAACTCCCTGGGCGCCTGCTGTTTGGCAGGCGTGGGGTGGGTGGGGGCTGCGGGCCGGCAGGCTGTGCATCCCGGCCAGGCTGTCTTTATTTTAAAACGTGCTGCCCGCTTCGGGCGCGGCAGCTGTGGGTGTGTTCCATGCTGCTGCTCACCGCAGCTGCTGTGGGCGCTACGCAACCTTCAGCCGCAAAAATGCGGCTGGACCCCCTCCCCCTTCTGTGTTGTTCGGGTTGGCCAGGCCTCCAGTGACCTCTGCAGAAAAACGTACAGTTGCAAGGCTTCAGTTCCTCCCGTGGTGCAGACAATACGGACGTTTGTCTTTGGGAGCTGGGGAGGGCAATTGAGCACTGCGTCCTGGGCGCAGTCTGTAAACAGCAGGTGGTTTTGTCCCTGGCTCCCCTTTTTACAACGAACGTGGGGGAAGGGAATTAGAAGAAGGAGAGGTGTGACTGGATAGTCCGGAAAGCCAGTCTTTAAGGGATTCAGAGTGCCTAGGAGGGAATGGAGAGATGTGGCTCTTTCCAGCTCGTGGTCTAATCAGCTGTCTTGTAAGAGGCTGGAGCACAGTGAAAATGAGTGCTGGTTCTGGAGCCAGACTGACCGCCCTTGAGTCATGACTCCTCCTTTACTGGCTTTGTGGTATTGGGTAAGGTCTCTTTGCCTTTGGTTTCTTGGCTGTAAAATGGGTACACTAATAGTATTAGTCTTAGAATGCTGTTGTGAGGACTCTGTGACTTAAGACTTGTAAAAATTTTCACACCTGGAAGTTTGAGTGTCAGGAATTGTTCTTGCTACTAAGTTGCAGGCTGTCAGGGTTAGGTATGGGTTGGACAATATGCTACAAAGTGCATAAGCTAAGCTAAGTGTGTGTGTGTGTGTGTGTGTGTGTGTGTTAAAATTGTAATTTCATCTGGGTTTTGCTGTGTGCCTAGGCAGGTTTCAAACTCATGATCTTGTCTGCCATGCACTGCCATGCTTGGCTCAAAGTACCTGTGTGTGCTCAAAGTACATTCGAGAGCACATGCATGCATGCATTCGTGTAATTATTTTCATTTTGTGTGTATGTACTAGTGTGTATGTGTTTAATTATTTTCATTTTGTGTATGTGCCAGCACTGTCATGAAGAGGTCAAAGGGTAAATTTTAGGAGTTATCTCTCACCACTGACCATATGGATTGAACTCAGATCAAAGTGCCCTTACACACTGAGCCATCTAGCTGGTTGGAAGCAAATCTTTCTAGAGAAAAAAGAACAATTTTATACACTTAGATAAGTTATTGCATAGAGTTGCTTTAAAAGTATTTTTGGTATGGAAGCATCTCATGAACCACACAGAATACTACAGTACTGACTGGGAGAGGTGAAACTGGTGTTGCCAGAAAAAGGGGGTGTGCAGGTCCTGGGTAGTGAGAGTCAGACCGATAGTGTTATACTTCTCAGAGTTACCTTTGAATTAAGAAAGGTAACCTTATTAAAATAAACTTTGACACTGAAGATGTAAGTAACAAGACGAGAGCCCCATATTACCTGCATGGTAACAGGCCTCGGTAAATTACTGGAAGAAGTTAAGACAAGCTTTAAAACAAAGTGAGGGAGATTGCTGTGTTTTCCAAGGAGATAGTTTATCTAGTCATTACTTTCCCCTCTTTATCTCATATTTACTCTGGAAAATGGTAAAATATCATTTATACTCTGATAGAAAAGTTAAGTGAGGTCTTGAGACTTGTGGCAGTGAAGGTGAGAATATTTGTTTGTTTGTTTGTTTTTAAGGATATGGTATCCAGCACTTGGGAGGAGAAAGTAGGAGAATTGAGGCCAAGCTGAGTTATATGAACCACTTGAGTTATATGAGACCATGTCTTTAAACAAAAGAAAAAAGTAGTCCCATTTCATTCTGGCTTCTGCCATATGCGTGCTGGGCCAAAGGGCCATGGGTTAGGAATCCCACACAATAGACACTCACAGGTCCATACATGGTTTCATGTCTGGCTGTTGAAGCCTCTCCTGAGGTGCTTGACTCCTTGATGCTGTTGAGAGAAAAAAAATAATCCTTGAACTGTGTAGGAACAGTATATGCTGAAATATCCAGTTTTACTAGCAAAACCCTTTTACTGGATCTTACAAACAGCCCTGACAGTTGGCCTTTTGGGTACCCCATACGGATGCCACAAAGCTTTGTTCATTGAAGTAGACTAAATGTGCAGCCAGCCATGTGCATGCAGAGACAGAATGTGTTAGTTACCAGCTCATGAAACCCATTTCCCATTGTTACCTCCTTACCTCCCCAGAGAAAACATTTCCCCTTAGCTATTGACCTCTGGTTCGTGTGCCGCCCTGTTTGGTCTCTTGTTGACCCCTTGAGTTGTCCCAGGTCTTCTCTGTGCCCTGTGACAGAGTCTGACCTGGACCTTGTCTTGAGGCAGCTGTTATCATCCTGCTAGGTAATTTCTCTTCACCTGGCTTGTAGCACCGCCCATGTCTGCTTCTGCAGTGATCAGGACCTGAAACCCTCGTGAGTAACATTTCCTAGATGTGTCTTCTTGAACTCAAGCAAGTTAGCTATGCCCACTGTCCTGTGACATAAGTGAACTTTACTGGCATCTGTTGTGAGTTATAGTGGTGTGTAATTCTCTCTGTGTTCATTGTCTCATGTAGAATGCATACTAATCTTTTTTTTGTTTTGTTTTTTTGTTTTTTTGTTTTTGTTTTTGTTTTTGTTTTTTTTTTTCGAGACAGAGTTTCTCTGTGTAGCCCCGGCTGTCCTGGAACTCACTCTGTAGACCAGGCTGGCTCGAACTCAGAAATCCCCCTGCCTCTGCCTCCCAAGTGCTGGGATTAAAGGCGTGTGCCACCACCGCTCGGCACACACTAATCTTTTTACAGTGTATACTGAGAAGAGCCAGGCATCATCTGTTACTCTCGGTTGGTGTTTTGTGTGTATGTATAGGGGGCTGTGTGTGTGTGATATGTGTATATGTATGTATATGGTGTGTCTGTGTGTAAATCTGTGTGTGTGTGGTACAGATATGTTTATACATGTGTGTATTTGTATGGTATATGTATGTGTATGTGTATGTATGTATGTGGTGTGTCTGTGTGTGTGGTATGTGTTGTCTGTGTATTTGAGTATGTGTATGTTTGTGTGAGTGTATATGTGTGGTATAACTGGATGTATATCTCTGTGTGTCTGTGTGTGTGTTTTGTTTCTTGATTCAGTGGTACATTTTTTTTTTTTTAACTTTTAAGTTTTCAGTGGCAAAATCAAATAATCAGCATTGGAAGTATTTTCAATATTCTATATAAGCACTCCTCACACATTGCTTATTCATTACTTTTTAAATCGAACAGCTAATCTATGTACAGTTACTTGGATGTGTGTTTACTGTCAAAAACATAGAGCTTGGAAAGGAGAGAGGCCAGACTTGGGGTGAGGATTAGCTTAGTTGTAGTGTTTGCCTAGCATGACGAAAGCCCAGATTTGGTTCCCTAACACTTTATAAAACTGGATGTGGTAGCACATGCCTATAGTCTCAATGCTTTGGGGAAGTTGGAGGCAGGAGGATCATAGATTTGGGGTTATCCAGTGTTAAATAGCAAGTTAGAGGCCAGGCTGGGTTATATGATAGACCATGTCAGATAGAGAAAAGAAATGAAAGAGGGCCAGAGAGATGGCTCAATTCTAAAGGCAGCTTCCACCAAACTTGGTAACCTGAATTTATCCTGGTAGAAGGAGAAAAATGATTCTTCAAAGTTGTTCTCTGACATCTGTTCTTATGCCATGCTATGTACATCTCCCTTGTGGCCCCTACATCCCTCCTCTCTTTCTTTGTCTCCTACATCCCTCCTCTTTTTCTCTCTCTCTCTCCCTCTCCCTCTCTCTTCCCCCCTCACACACAGTAGTAGTAGTAGTAGTAGTAGTAGTAGTAGTAGTA
>JADRCD010230000.1:0-22859 GCA_019843815.1 Montemys delectorum | reverse complement strand
CACACACACACACACACACACACACACACACGAGCAGCTATGCAAAGGCACGAAACTCAAAATACTCTACGGTAAAATCACACACACACACACACACACACACACACACACACAATGCAGAAGACAGAAACACACAACAAAGCCCACTGGAACAAAACCCAGGACAGAAAACAGTAGAGCAGGAGTAAAGGAGAGATCTAAAGCACACACATACATAACAGTCATATTTACTAAAGATGACATGCAAATGGAAGTACACATAAAGAGATGCTTGAAAGAGCCATGAGGACATGCAGATCAAAGATGAAAACATTCCAGAGATTCATCAACAGATAAATACTCATGGCACGTATATAGAACATACTATTCCTCCTTAAAAAGAACAAAGCATGCGTCTCAAAATAAGTGAAAAAGGTAAGATATTAAAAGTCACAGTAAAGTGCTTACAAGGGGTAGGTTCATCAAACCAGAATGCAGACTGACGGCTGCCACGGGAGGAGGGGGGGCAGGGAGCAGCTCTTTAGCTGTATGTTAAAGCGTTTCCTGCAGGGGCATGAATATATTCTGGAAGTTAATAGAAGTAGTGCTTGCAACACTACACACTAGATGCTGGTGGACTGCTCACTCTAAGACGGCTAATTTATGTGAATTTCACTTAAAAATATATCAAAAACAAAAAAGTGCAAACTACAGGACTTAACTACAGTTCATTTTAATAATATAAAAAACTACTAATAATTCATAAAATGTGTTTACTCTTTTGTTTTTTGAGATAGGACTGCCATAGTAGCGCAGGTTGACCCTGAGTTTGTGCTCTGCCTATTTCTTAGTGTGCACCTCTGTCCTGTACCTGTCTCATGCTTTATTCTTGAATGAACTCTAAGAAGCCCATTGTTATCTCCATTTAGTCACAGATGTGCCCTCTAACTAATTACCTGGGTAAGGACACAATTCCAGGTCAATCTGACCCCAGTGTCTGTGTTCTACTTTATACTGGTTGAAATTTTGTATTTTGTTTTCTCACTGTAGTTAGACGAAGGAGGCACAACTTTACAGCCAACTACTCTGGGACATAGTTCAGAGGTATACTCTAAAACTGTCTTTTGGGATTTGCCAAACATTTTGTAACTATCACAGTGAGACAGATGGACCGGACTCAGCTGTTCCTAGGAACTAAAAACCAAAGGATGCTGTATTATTTTTGGAATTTCTTGCTAGTGTATCATTAATTCAAAAAGTTTGATGTTAAAAAAAATCAAAGCCAAAGCAACATAATTCTTAAATTCCTACCACTTTAATAATCTATTAACTGCACAATTTTCTAAGTGCCACTCATGAGCACTTAGGGAACAAGTCAGTGTTTTCTCTAGTGGGTGGTGGATTACCACAGGGACAGGAGAGGGGACACTGTATGTGGGAAGAGTCTTCCTGACCCTCCCTTGTCTTTTTACCAGTCTGTAACTGGCCACATACGTATTTTTAAAATGTAAAATATTGTAAAAATCAAGTGCTGACTTCAAGCACTGATCTTCCCTCGTTTCGGTGACCTGAATAAAGCACAGTCCAGCTATTCTGCTTCTTTTTCACAAGCTTTAATGAGCTATCATATCGCAAGCTATTTTTCCAATTTTAGGGATGCCTTAAGTGTTCCCACTTGAGTTACCATCTTGTACAGGGCTGAATCAATGTCACTGTAACAAATGCTAGGAGAACAAAATACCATCAAATCCCAAAATGGGGAGGAGGTGGTCTGGGAAACACACTGCATCAACTGAGCCTTGAAGAATAGGAATTGTGGCAATGATAAAGGGAGAAAGCATAAAGCATGGGCAGTAGTTAATAAATAATACTTGTTACTATAATCACTGGACACTGAGGCCTACATTCTCATTAAAATGTAGTAATTGTTTTATTAAATCACAAGAAGGGGCAGTTCTTATGATGACTGTACTCAATGGCACAGGGATACCTAACATCTCGGGCACACACTAAAGACTGGAGTATATGCAGAGTGTGTGTGAACTAGATCATCATGCTGCACACCCAGAGAACTGGTTAGAAAAGCTACAGTGGATGACCACATGGTGTACTGTCTGAAGCCTCCCTCTCTGCAGTAGTACCCTAGGTAGACAGGCTCAGCAGAAGGGCTTTAGTAAAGGCAAGCTTTCCAGGAGGTCTGGGTGGGGTCAGGCTGTTAGTCCCTGGTCATTCAGACACTGGGGGCCAAAGGATGAAGCCTCAAGGACTCCTGAAGGAGCTGAAATGGGGACTCGCTGGAGTAAAGAAACACCGAATTCCAGAAAGCAAAGCAAGACAAAACCAAAAGCAAAAGTGGGCCCATGACAGCTAAACAGGAGGGAGCGGTGTAGAAATGACTACACAAACCTGCATTTTGTGCAGTGATATTAAGACAAGCTGGTCTTGGGACGACGTAGCTCTAGAAGCCACACTGCATGTCCTCCCTTGTGTTCCCAATGTCCATGCTTACATCTATGTTAAATCCTTTTCTTAGACTCCACATTTGCCTCATGAGCTCTATCTCTGAGTTGAAGAAGACCGCTCTCATGATTACTTTAGGGATTCTCGGAACAGAGCAGTCACAACATGGTGTGCAGCCTTAAGTGATGAGAACATTGTAACCACTTATAATCAAGTCATTCTGTACCAGGTTTATTAACTAATTATTGTTTCAGATATTGAAGACAAACCTATTCTTGGGAAGTCTGATGAGGTGTTGATAGTAAAAGTGTGAACGAGCCAGCACAACCACATTACTCGTAGGCCTAGAGCCAGGGAGGCTGAGGCAGGGAGCATCTGTGGAGCTCAGGGAGTTTGTGATCTGCCTGGGTAACACATCTCATACTGTCCAGGAGAAAGTCTACAGCACATGACAGAAGCTGCATACATAGGAAGGCTGCAAAAGGAGAGGGCTGAGAAAAGCAAAGCAAAGGACACAGGGGTGGGACAGGTTGGAGCAGATTTGCACTAACATTGTAGGCCTAAGGACCAGCAGGAGCTAAGCCCTGGGAGTGGCTGTCAGAAAGCCGGGACATGGGGGATGGGGAGAGAAATGAGGCACGAGGTGACTGAGGCTAAGTCCTTGTCATAACACTGTTGGAAACACCAAACCAGGAATGTGTTTTGTTTCTCACTTTGGTTTTGTTGTTGCTGCTGTTGTTGTTTTTAAACTTGTAGCCTAGGCTGGCCTGAAACTCTCTATGTAGCTCAGGCTGGCCTGAAACTCTCTAAGTAGCTCAGGCTGACCGTGAACTCATAGCAACCCTCAGGAAAGTCAGCACACTATGAGGTGAAGTGCATAGGTAGTACATAGCTACAGAATCTTCTCGGGGCATGGAGAGCAAGGCCAAAGCAGTGTCTACCACTGAGCACGGAGAGCAGGGCCAAAGCAGTGTCTACCACTGGTTCCAAAAGGAGTCTGAGAACAGGGCCGTTTCCCCAGAAAGCACAGCACCCGCGCGGGCAACGCAGGGCTGTGGCACTGACAAATTTTTCTCTTGGGGCAGCAGCAAGGATAATTATGCCTGATTAGAGATGGAAGCTTGTGGACAAACAGGTGACTAAGCAGATGCTTAGGAGCAGAGGGAATTCTGCTCTTTCATTACTGAAAGCCCATAAGAGATTTGAGGACGGGGAAGACTGCACTAGAAAGGCACTTTAATGGAGAAGGAGGTCCTATGCAAACATCCGTGCTCAAGACAAAGGGAAAAACTGCTTCCTAATGCAAATCAGACCTCACACAGATTCTCTGGGTGAGCAGGGGAAAACAGGATTAAGGGGTTTAGATGAAGAAGTATCTGCATGGCAATTTGTGAATTTCTGCAGATAAATCTCTCAGGATATGTCTGACCTAAAGACAGACCAGAAAAGCCACAACATAGCTGATGTCAAAGTTGTGAATGAGTCCCTGATGGTGGGGTCAGCACAGCATGCTTCAAGGAGGGTTCTGAGAGTAACAGTTTCTGGGCTGAAGACCCCTACCTCCCTCACCACAACTGCTCATATCTGGAATACAAGTTTTCTGATGCTGTCCAGTGAACACCCATATTTAGTCTAGGACGGCAGAGAAGCACCTATGCATCACAGGCTCGTTCTGTCTCAGAGATGCTGCTTTAGGCCATTCTTTGAAGGCACAGAGATGGACTCTCACTACTACACACTGCACATAACCAACCTGAAGCGCCGGCAGGGAACCGCCCCACTTGCAAGTGAGAATGGGGATATCAGAGGCACAAAATAAATCACCCTGGGAAGAAACTTAAAAAGTTGTTATGATGCAAATACCAGTGGAAAGACACAACAGTGGGGATTCAATTAAATGTAAGCTTTGTAATCCAGGAAAAATATTAATTTTGATATTATATTGGCAAAAGGATTCAAAGATTTTTGTACATTTTTAGCATAAGTACAAATGCCCATTAAGTATATGTACTTTGATTGTTGAGATAAATACCACTGAAGATTAAAGCCTTTTCAGAACTCAAGGAGGGAATGCCAGGACTGTCTACAAAGTTGGATTCTTTTCACAGAGCAGCAGCTGCACCTGGCACTCCATTCACTCCATTCACAAGAGGAAGGAGTAACTAGAACCCTATTCCAGCTGGGTTTGGGCTCATTATCGAAAACTTAATGCCGCAGCTGTTTGGAAATTAGTGAGCATGTTGAAAGCTCTATATTTCACTTAAGAGCTTGAAACGCACCACACTCCAGGGCAGAGGCTCTCCATGTGAGCCTCCACCATGGTCACCTGAAGTGACTGCAGCAGACGCAGGCCTCTCCAACTCACTAGTTACTCATGTATGGCCTAAGAAATGGCATATCGCACTCTGGGGAGCTGATTTTTGGTTTGATGGTACAAGAATACCCAAGAATCAACATTTCTAGGCAGCATTTGTCAAACAGTGCACTCTCATTTCTTCTTTTCCTATAACTAGGAGATATTCCCATTAATTTTAAGCCTTGCTAAGTTTTGTTTACTTAAGCTAAATCTAAAAACAAGGCTACTCATGACATCGACTGCCTTCTAATACAAAGCTCTACTTTTGGAAGCTATCTTATTTCCAACTCATTTGTTTTTATTTCTGTATAATTATGAGTACGTGTCTGCATACGTTTATGTGCACATGTGTGCAGGTGCCTACAGAGGACAGAGGTCATCAGACCTAAAACTGGAATTACAGGGGTATGGGCTGCCTGGTGTACGTGCATGGGCCTGAACTCAGGATCTCCAAATGAGCAGCAGGTGCTCTTAACTGCTGAGTCATCTCTCCAGTTTCTCATTTTATTTTTAATGTAGTCCCAGTTTCTTAATTTGGGGTGGGTGGTCTAAGATAACCTAGAAATATGTTTAAGTATAACATAGTAATCTTAAATTAAATTTTAGAGATAAAATTATTTGATGAAAGTGACTCACACTTTCAAGTCTCATTTCATGAATACTAAACTTGATATTTATTATTACGAGTAAAAGGCACAGGCTGGTGAGATGCCTCAATGAGTAAGGGTGTTCGACACTTAAACCTGAGCTTGACCCTAGAACCCATGCAGAGTTAAAGCAGAGAGAACCAGAACCAGGCTCTCCAAGCTGTCCTCTGACCTCTACATCATGTGCACTCACCACACAGACAGTTCTTAAGTAAAAGATCCAAATATGCTAATGAAAAGATATGATGATAAAAGACTCACTTATATAATGCTATGAGAAAATCATTTTTTAAGGGAAACAAATGAATTAAATACATGCGAAAGCAATCCACAAGTATGAGAGATTTCACCATCATTTCATGTGTATATATGTGTGCATATATATATAAATTATTTTTGTGACAGTGTTTTCTCTAAAGCTCAGGTAGCCCCAGCTTCCCTGGTGCTGAAATTCTAAAGAAGTTTTTTTACAAGTGTATGCGATGAAGTTTCTCCCTTATCTGGCCCCATCTGCCCAGTTTGCATCCTCTACAATATCTAACCACCATTATTTTTTTTAACATTTAATGATTTATTTTGTGTATGCAAGTCCACTGTCGCTGTCTTCAGTCACACAGAAGCGGGCATGGGATCCTGTTACAGATGGTTGTGAGTCACTATGACAACCACTGTTATTAGTTACCTATTGAGATGATTTCATACATATGTAAGCAAAGGAAATAACTGCACAGCTTCTAAAACATAATTTTATGTCTTTTTTTTTTTTTTTTTTTTTTGGTTTTTCAAGACAGGGTTTCTCTGTATAGCCCTGGCTGTCCTGGAGCTCACTCTGTAGACCAGGCTGGCCTCGAACTCAGAAATCCGCCTGCCTCTGCTTCCCAAGTGCTGGGATTAAAGGCATGCACCACCACTGCCTGACTGAAACAATTTTAAAATAACACATTACTCAGCTCCTTTATATAGTTACCTATTTTTTATATTAATTACTTTAAAGGAAGACGCTTAATACACATACCAATACTATATCAGTTTCTCAACATTTTCAATGTTGATATCATTTCAAAATATGACTCTGATTTCTAAGAGACTTGTAGCACACTCCAGTGATAGTTTAGAGAGTATAGTTCCCTGGATAGCCACATAGGTTGGCATGTCTATAACTCAAGAATTGTAATCAACTTTAAATATTTAAAACTGTTTTAGTTTTATTTCTTTTACTATATGAATGTCTTGCCTGCATGTGTACCACATGCACGTGTACCACATGTATGCTTACGGATGGTATCAGGCTCCATGTGGGTGCTGAGAACCAAACCTGGCCCTCTGCAGGATCAGAAAGTGTTCGTAACCCCCATGCCACAGACACCGCACCTGCACCCTCCCTCAAATTTACAACCTTATACTGAAAACAATTAATATAACTTGTGCAACAGAGCTATCAATCTCCTGTTAATTTATTTTCCTCGCTATAGATAGAATCTGAAAGAACCATTTATAATAATTGTCTTGGTGGCTCCAGACCACAGAAATAGAAAAGGAAAATAAAAATCCTCAAGTGCTCTATAATGACTGGTCTCCAAGCACACACTGCGTGTGTCCTTGCTTTTCCCCTTGTGCATCAGGGTTTATGAGGAAGTCAATGCATTCACTTGGGGGGGAGTTTACTGTGACCGCCCTCACTGGTATCTCAGCCATTCCCATTGTGAGTTCTATTTTTGTTTTAATACTCTGAAACACATTAAGGGACAAGTAGTGACTCACATTTTTAGATTTCCATATGATTAAGAGCTACTTCCTCTTTATGTCTGACAATAAGAAACGGATCATTCATTAAGTTACCATGTCTCAGGTAGCAGGCAGTGAACGACTGATCTCTCTCCCATTCTTGCCTTTCACTATTAGACTCAAGACACTCACTGTGATAGTAATTTGCTATCAGTCCAAGGAACTACAAAGCACCTAACAAATAAAAGCTTTGTGCAAGCTAACAAATCAACTATTTCAAATAAAAACTTGGAATAGGAAGTGATATCATACACTTGGTATTCTTATTCTCAGACGTCAGAGACAAGAGGATGACCACAAGTTCCAGGCCAGCCAAAGCTGCAAGTGAGACCATGTCTCAAAAAATCAAAATAAACCAATAAATAACACATTAAAAATCAGAGAAAGGATTCCAGAAGCTCATGAGAGCTCCCCATTCTACAGAGAATCTTTATTTTTTCCAATGTAAAATATAACGACACCATTTTCCCTCTGCCCTTACACACCCTTACTCACACACACACACACACACACACACACACACACACACACACACACAGATATTCCTAAATATATAATCATATCCTGCTCAGTCTGGATAATGTTACTTATATGTATGTTCTCAGAGCTCACCATTTGGTGGTACTGGATGACCAATGGAGGGTGTGGGGGGCTGGGGAGCTCTTCACCAAGGAAGAATATTTCTCAGGCTCTCAGCATTCCTATAGTTCCTTGTCCAGGACTGAAGCCTCTTCAGATTTCCCCCCTTCCATGTTAGCATGTCTATTGGTATGGCCCTTGTTCAAGTCACGCTTTGGAGCCATGTTGGCGAGACTGATGTATGTAGCTTCTCTGGTATTTCTAGATGCAGTCTCACAAGCAAGCTTCCTGCTCCTGTGGATCTTGAAATATTTTTGCCTGACTTGTCCATGACTTTCCTTAAGCCCTAGTGTCAGACAGGAGGTATGTTGTAGATGGGTCAGTCGGGGCTAGGTACCATATGATTGCCTCGTTCTCTGCATTTTGATCAGCTGTGGTTTTTCTGAAATGGTTTCTGTCTATTGCAAGAAAAGTTTCTTTGATGAAGAGTGAGAGCTATAATTATCTGTGGGACAATTATAAGGACAATTATTTAGAATGCAGTTAGGGATTATCTTGGTTTAGTAAAGTGGTGGTGGTGGGTACTCCTCCAGATCCACAACGACTCACTAGCCCTGGGTATGGCTAGGGTTCTGACACTAGGCTTGAGTTCCCTGTCACTGGTTGTAGAGTAGGCCTTAAGTCAAGTAGGCCTTAAGTCCAGAGAGACTTGTGGATGATTGCCAAGGCACCACTATTGTACTCTTAGGATATGTGCTGCACCTGTCATTGTTATAGCTCAAAGGTGTTTAAATAAAAATGGCCCCATGGGCTCAAATTATTTGCATACTTAGTCCTCAACTGATAAACTGTTTGAGGGGGATTAGAAGGATTAAGAAGTAGAGCCTAGTTGGAGGAAAGTGTTCCTGAGGGTGGCCTTTCTGGTTTCAAAAGTCTATGCCAGGCCCTGGGCTGTTAGCCCCTAGCTGCTACCTGCAGATCAGAATGTAGCTCTTTGCTCCTTCTCCAGCACCAGGCCTGCCTGTTTGTCACCATGCTTCCTCACATAACAAACCAACGCTCTGAAACTGTAAGCAAGGCCCCCAACTAAAGTTTCCTTTAAGAGCTGCCTTAGCCATGGTGTCTTTTCACAACAGGCATCATCATCGGGAAGGACTACTGGGTGCTGCCCTTCCTTGGAAGCTTGCATGGCACTTTCTGGCACCATGAAGGCTAGTCCTCGGGGAAGATGCTACATAGAATCTTAGTAGAACCAGGTGAGAGCTTTTGCACTCCAAAAGAAAACTCACTGCCTACAAAGACTCCCCAGTACTTTGTGCTTGTGAGCATCCAACAGGATTCTTGAACTTCATCTGCTCTGTTTTTCTTCCCTTGAGAAACAGTTATAAACAAAATGGTATGAAGCCTGAGATATCCCACAAACAAGTAAAGGTACAGGTAAAATATGACCAAGTATGATCTGATGACTGCATAGCTTGTGAGAGATATATAGGGATCCACCTTATAATCCTACTTATATCCTGAACATATCTGTAACAATTCTTAAGTGTGCAAAAGGCTCAGTTCCTAGTATTTATTAGACATTTAAATAATGTCATTACCACCATTATTTTTCATTCTAGAGCCCCATCACGACTATAAAATGGAGTTATAACAAACAAAACAGTCAAGAAGGAAGACTGCCAATGAGTAGGATGAAAGGAAGAAAACTATTTTTTACAAAGGACAGTAACCACAGATGGTCAAGTGAAACCAGTTGTTCACCCAGAATACCCGTGGGCACTGACAGTTAATGGCACAGGCCTTTCTCATGTACTCCTCAGGCTGTGTCTGTGTTGTTGTTCCACTGGGTCCATCTTCACCAGACCAATAACAGATGTGCCAAAAGTAGTTAAGAAAAGAGCATTACACAATCCTGTCAGTGGGACAAAGAAGCACAAGAATTTTGAGCTTAAAGCAAGCCTAGGCTATCCAGCAAGTCTGATGCCAGCCTAGACTATATACACACTGCAAGAACATCTTTTTTTTTTTTTTTTCCCCCGAGACAGGGTTTCTCTGTGTAGCCTTGGCTGTGCTGGAACTCACTCTGTAGACCAGGCTGGCCTCGAACTCAGAAATCTGCCTGTCTCTGCCTCCCAAGTGCTAGGATTAAAGGCATGCGCCACCACCGCCAGGCGAAGAACATCTTAAATTAACAAAACCAGACATCGATGAGAAGAGGATGGAAACGACATAAACTACTAAAAATAAAGACCTGAAAGCTAGGTGAACTGTAAGGAGAAGAGTGGCTAAGGAAAAGCCAGAGTACTCTGACATTAACCTGGGAGTGAGGACCACAGACAATCTAAAATAACCTAAAAACACTTCCTATTGATAAAATAAGGTCCCAAATATATAATCATAGACAACTGAGCCAAATAAATATATAACATAGAAAATTTAGAATGGTCTTTCAGTTAAATTATCACTTTAATATTTAGGTCCAATTTTACTTGGAACAAATAAAAGTACTTACAGTTAATAAATAGACTTGGCATCACACAATTCCAAGACATACTGATTCTTCAAATACAAAAGGGCTTACACACCTAAAGTTTTATAACATAGTATCTATTTTAAATGCTATGTCACGACAGTGGACACATTCCATGAGTCTGATATCCTCAATCATTTGCAGGATGTTTGTTGGTTAATACAATTAGAACAATTTCCTGACTCACTTCTTTTGTGCTTTTGATCACTACTAAGTAAATAGGGTTTCCTGAACACAAGCGTGTCAGTATCAGTTAGCTGATATGGTGAGGAGATGCGGCTCTATATTACAAAGGGCAAGTGACATTCACAGTGTTGTGATCCACACCGAAGTGTGGTGGGCTAGGGTGTGTGAGACTCGTCAGGTCATTCAACAGAGCCCAACTCAAAGTTTAAGAATTATCTGTTCCTGGGACCTCCTATCTAACATTTTGGGACAAGTTGGCTACAGGTAACTGAAGGCCAGAAAAGCAAAACCTCAACTAAGGGAGATTATTTATTAGCAATTAATATCACGTGGAAAGACAGTGCCTTTTCCAATCTGCAAAGCTTCTGAAAACATAAACACCAAACAACTTTTAGGTTTTTCTCACTTGACTCAATGAGCACCGTCAGTTAGCCACTACATCCTGCTCTCAGAAAGGACCCTGCGGTTCTGGAATTCTTTCTGCAAACCCTTAACACTAGCCAAAACACAGCTGGACAAACTGACCCCAGTCCTTGTAACTGCTGGATTACTCGCCTTTTTATGCACCTGCAAGAAAAACTGTAGTAATTTGCTTTCATTTTTTACTAAAATAGTTTTCTTTGGGGCATAAAACAAAAAGCAGTGGGTAGTCTAACTCAATTCTATTTATAAGATCATTATACTTACACCTTAATCACTTTTCTACTGCTATGAAGAAACATATAAAAAGGAAACATATAAAATGATAACCACTGAATTGAGGCTTGTTTAGGGTTTCAGAATGTTAGTCCACTATCATCATGGTGGGAAGCACAGTGGTGAAGCACATCTGATCCACAAGCCCAGAGCAGAGATCTGAGAAAGGTGGAGGCTTTTGCAACCTCAAAGCCCATGTCCAGTGACATACCTCCTTCAACAAGGACACACCTTCTAGTCCTTCCCAAGTAGTTCTACCAACTGGGAACCAAGCATTCAAATATAAGAGCCATCCTCATTCAAACCGCCACACTTGTCTCTCCCCATCTTCATGTCTGTGGATATTTCTTCCCTGCCTGGGGCTGAGCTCCAGTTTCTTCATCTGGACCAACCTCTACTCACCATTCCTAATATCATCCTCTTAACCTGCCCCCTCCCAAACTGGCACTTCCTGACGCTATTTTAGGAAGGAACCTCTGATATCCAAGAAGCATTTAAAGAAATGTTCAACATCCGTAGTTATCAGGGAAATGCAAATCAAAATGACTCTATTTATCTCTGTACCTCATTTTTAATTGGGCTACTTGGTTTGCTGATGTCTAATTTCTTGAGCTCTTTATAAATTTTGTATATCAGCCTTCTGTTAGATGTAGGGCTGGTGAAGATCCTTTTCCATTCTGTAGGTTGTATGGTATTTTGTCCTATTGATGGTGTTCTTTGCCTTATAGAAGCTTTTCAATTTCATGAAGTCCCATTTATCAATTGTTGATCTTAGGGCCTGAGCTGTTGGTGTTTTGTTGAGGAAGCTGTCTCCTATGCCAAAGAATTCAAGGCCACTTTCTCTTCTATCAGATTTAGTGTATCCAGTTTTATGTTGAGGTCTTTGATTCACTTGGACTTGAATTGTGTGCAGGGTGATAACTATGGATCTATTTGCACTCTTCTACATGCAGACTTTAAGGTAGACCAGCACCATGTGTTGAAGATGCTCTCTTTTGTCCATTGTATGGTTTTGGCTTCTTTGTAAAAAATCAAGTGTCTATATGTGTATTAATTTCTGAGTCTTTGATTCAATTCTATTGATCAATCTATCTTTCTTTATGGCCAATACCATGCCAATACTATTACAAAAAGAAAAGTACACACTGTTCTTAATTACAGCTGTGCCTTCTGGCCCTGTAGAACACAGCTTCTTTTTTTGTTTTTGTTTTGAACAAGTACCTTCTACACCACAGATGCCGCATTCTCTAGAGGTCCACTCTGCTCTAACCTCAACAAAGGAAACACCACTTGCAATATTACTCAAATAATAAACTTACGGCAGCAAAAGTGAGTCATAGTTCAAGTTTGATTCATTACATTGAAGTTTTATTTCTAGAAAACTACTCTCTCAAGAATGAGAATACCTGTTTTCTCTACCACAGAAACTGTGTTGGTGATTTTAAAAATCATAGTATGAGAGACTATAAAACTTGTCAACATGCATTTGTAATTTGTAAGTTTTTATGCAAGAAAAACATATCTTTAAAACTACAAGCAGGCTAGAGGCATGGCTCAGCAGTTAAGAGCACTTGTTCTTGCAGAGGACTTGGGTTCAGTTCCCAGCACCCACATAGCAGCTCACAACCTTTTGCAACTTCAGTTCTAGGTGACAGGATACCTTCTAACTGTCACAGGTACAAGGCAGTCAGTCATGTAGTAAACAGACATATATACAGACAAAGCACTCATACACAGAAATAAATATAAAGACAAAAATTAAAAATACAAGTATCCCAAATATCTTCAACAAAATTATAGAAGGAAACTTCCCTAACATAAAGAAAGAGATGCCCATGAACATACAAGAAGCCTGCAGAACCGCAAATAGACTGGACCAGAAAAGAAATTCCTCCTGATACATAATAATCAAAACACCAAATGCACTAAACAAAGAAAGAATTTTAAAAGCAGTAAAGGAAAAAGGTCATGTAACATATAAAGGCAGGCCTATCAGAATTACAGCAGACTTCTCACCAGAGACTATGAAAGGTAGAAGATCCTGGGCAGATGTCATATAGACCCTACAAGAACACATATGCCAGCCCAGGCTATATATCCAGCAAAATTCTCAATTATCATAGATGGAGAAAACAAGATATTCCATGACAAAACAAAATTTACACAATATCTTTCCACAAATCTAGCCCTACAAAGGATAATAGATGGAAAACATCAACATAAGGAGCAAAACTATACCCTAGAAGAAGCAAGAAGGTAATCTTTCAACAAATCCACACAAATCTAATTCCACCTCTTACAACAAAAACAACAGGAAGTGACAATTACTTTTTCTTAATATATTAATATGAAAATTAATATTACAACATATCCTAATCGATTGAAATCCAATAATATGAGGAATTAGAAATTTGTTGATTGTCATCCAATGGTCTCTCTAATTTGGTAATTGGAGAAATAGGACCAACATTGTACAATCTATATATACTTTCAGCTTGTTTGTTTGTAACAGTGTCTGGCTGTGTACAACATAAGGGTCTTGAAATCTTGCTTCTCCTATCTCAGCCTCTCTATTAGTAGTATTGTTTATTTGATGTTATTACACTATACTATGGTTTTCAGAACAGCTTATATATTTCAAAAGTATTTATATACCCAAAAGAAACATAGACGATTAACTAGGGAGGTTGCTTATAGGAGAACAACAAAGAGTGAGACTGAATGCTTTGCTTGACGTTTGTAATTCTTGTATCAAGTTTGAAGAAGAGGACTTTATATAAGTTACTCTTTCTCTGAGATGAATGCTTTTCCAAATTATCACAGCTAATGAACCAAATTCTTACCCTCACTCAATGTCTGTGCCACCCTCCAAGCAGAACCATTGTTCATTGAAACAGACGGTGAATGACTTTATGGATAGACCATCTTAATACACACACCATTTCTTAAATGAATGTAACCTGTTCTCTATGAGCTGAGAATAAAGTCACTCACTCAAGTCAAATAGCTTTGACCATAGCAGGAAGTCCGTATTCAAAAACCGAGCCTACAATTCATTTCTTGGTGCAGCAGAACTATCAACTCTCAGCTTAGCTACGATGGAGGTAAAATCCTTTGGTGATTTGAGGGTCATTGAAGTATAGCCTTATTACAATGAAATCCAATGTCTAAAAATTGTTCTTATTTTGGGCTTGTACCACAGTAAGAGCCAAGATTTTAAACTCTATTAAATACAAAACAAACAAAAAGACTTTATATATTTATGTTCATATAGGAAAATACCAGTAGTGATGTATTATTTTGAAGTATACAGTTAGTATGTTTGGAGTTATTTAAAATTTATATTGAGAAAAATATATTTTCACTATTGCTGTAGACGAGCATCTACATAAGACTGTTCAATTGACTGTTGTTTTATATCAAACAACTTTTATAAAACTTATTTGTATTGTTATAATATTTAAAAATTTTAAGGAATATGACAAAAAAGATATTGTAGGTATTGAAGGGGGGTCTCTGGGAGGAGTGCGGGTACAAAAGGGAAACAAGAATGTGATTTAATTCTATTTACTTAAAATATGTTTTTAAATGTTAATGAATTCAAATAAATTGAAATCATGTAACTTTTCTCATCATAATGCAATAAAATTTTAAAAAAAAAGAAAAAAAATACAAGTATCCTATATTTCCCATTTATTCCAATAAGCCTACTATTTTTTCATACTAAGATAATCTATTGGGCTTTGTGGTTCCGCCTCAGCAGTAGAAGAACCAGTGATTAAGCCATCGGCCTTGAATTCAATCCTCAGCCCAAACAAATGCTCAACAACAATCTGTCGTTCTCTCTTCAAATCCCTCAAAGGATAGCGTGAAGCCTGTGTCCACTAGCTCGTCCCACTATTCCCATAAACTGTCTCACAGTATCACAGTGTACCTTCTAAGCGCTGTGTGATCTTGAACACCCTCTAATAAGCAGAACATCACCTTCTTCTTTTTAAAAAACTTATGTATTTAGTTTGCATGCACATACATACATAGGGTTAGGGGACAACTTACAGGAGCTGCTTGTCTCCTCCACGTAGGTCCAGAACCTGGGTTATCAGCCTTGGTGTTGGTGGCAGGTGCCTTTAACCCACCCGTCTCCCCACGAAGGTAACAGGTAACAGCGTCTATGTAGACACAAGGGCGATGTCCTGTGGAAAGCACACTCTAACATCCCAACACAACACTCCATGGAACATGATTCCCACCCCCACCCCCAACACACACACACACACATTCCTTCAGTTTCTAGCCAATGAGACTGACATGACCAGAGTTATTTATGTGAATGGGAGCTCCTTTTATTTGGTACATGTGAACCTTCTCTCACAAGAAAATCTGTCAAAAATTATACTGTCATAGGCTAAAATTACATCTGCAACCCTACCTCCTCCAGAAAGAATGGAAGGTAATGTCCATGCTAATAAAAATGTAAGGTTACTCCCACTGACTTGAACAATGCTCTATCTGCCTACCCCATTCCCACTGTTGGTTCCCAAGCGAGCAGCAAGCTGATGGGTTTCTATTAAAGTCAGGCAGGTTTTCACTTTGACAGCACAAACACTGAAGAACAGATGCTGTCATCAAGCTGTGCGTTCAGTTATTCTCCTCTGAAATTAAGTGAAGCACTTGTTTAAAAATGTTTTCTCATTAGAACATACAATGATCATTTTAAATTCTATCTGCTATAATAGGATATTTCTATGACATTGCAATCTGGACTATGCCATAAACACCATTGTACTCGAACAGATGGAAATCATAAAGTGATATTTAGCTACAGATTTTCTGTCACACAGTTTTGCAAACTGAAAAGGAAAAATCAACATTTGCGACCAACTAGAAACACAATACTATCTAGTAAGCTAAAGTGATGGTAATGTGATTCAGAATATAAATGCCTTCATTGTAATGCTTTGCAGCTTTCTGCAGGAAGAATAAACACTGAAATGGAGCTTCCCAAGGTTAGTCACGAGGTGATGGAGCAGGCCTGGTAGAACGGGTGATGCAAGGCATCTTACTGGGGAAGTACAGGGAGCCTGCTGTTTGGAGAGGAGAAATCTGGGTGCAGAGGAAGCTAATGTTGAGCGCTGGTAACTCCTGGGCACCACAGGGAGCCAGGAGAGGCTCCGATAATCAGAAGGACGGTCTCTTCCTCCACCTTCAGGGACACACTCTAGGGTCCTTTTTACCCTATAGTGAAGAAACAATATTTTAAAGGGTCCGCTTCTACTTCCCTAAAGTGGGCAATGAGAGATTAGTCAGATGGGGGCAGATAATAAACTGATGAGTGGCAAACTCAGCTAGGACTAGGAAAAAACTAACCTTTAATTTCCTCTTAAATTAAAAATAAAGACAAGTTTGAGAAAACTTTAGCTAAACTTATTTCTTGGATCTTTGTTTCCCTAACTTTACAATGAAGGAAATCATATTTAAGGCACCTTTGTTGATCTTAAATACCACAAAAGTTAAAGATTCTGCTTGCAGTCTGTTCTTCTGTGTTTTAAGACAGGGGAGAGAGGCACACTCTTCACAGAAGCAAGGAATGCCCCTCTCTGTCTGTCTCCCACGGTGGCCATCTCTGGGCAACAAGGCTAAGACCCACTCTGCAGGTAAGCAGAGCCAGCCTGTGGGCTAGGTCGTGAGATGGAGGAAGTGGGAAGGTACTGAGCTCAGTATTCCTCTCCGCCTCCTGTCCCGCCCACTCTGAGCACCAACCTCATCTGCATGCCACTCCTACAGCCATGCCTTCCCTACCAAGACATCCTGAGACAGAACAGGGAGCCAGAATGAGTCCACTTTCTCTTAAGCTGCTCTTAGCAGTTATTCCCAAAAGTGAGACAAGTGTGAGTACTCCCCTTCTTACATCAGTTACTGTACAGACTCGTCATCAGCACCTTAAACACACGTCTGCTCTTCTGGAATCCTTTCTGCTCCCACGCCTGCCCAGATGCTGAGCCAATACTCACAACAGGTGTTCTATGAATAGAATGGAAAACCTACAGCACAATAAATGTAAGCAGAGGTGAGCGCTTCTGCACTTTCTGCAAAGTTTGTTCTTGGTGCCTTGTGTTCTTAGTTTTATAGCTTTTGCCTAAAGATCAAACTTCTCCCATGCTGATGATCAATACTTCATCTCCAGGCTAACCTCTCTTAAATTCCACACCCTGAAGACATCTTAAATATACTAAATTATACAAAATGATCAAATTCCTAGGAAAATGTTGTATATATTGATCCCCCTCAAAGAAAGAGAAAGCTGTGAAAAAAACAATAACCATGTGAGAAATTAATCTCAGTGTCAAAATCTCTACCAGCCACAGCAGCTAATTCTCCAAAAGGGTGATCCAGCCAATTTAATACATGGATTCACCACATCTACCTTTAAGAGTCAAATCATATAAGGAGGGAAGTGTTTGTTTTATGAGGAATAATGCCATATTCCAACATCAATTACTAGACCCATATAGTACAATAAAAGACTTATAAATACAGATATAATTCAGTGAATACAGACATACAAATACTTAGTGAAATTAGCAAATTAAATTCAATGTTAATAATAATAAGCCAAAATGAAGCAAAGTTTACCCTAGGAATGATGTTCACCCTATGAATGATTTACTCATTGAAAAGTTGGTATAATTTACTACGTTAACAGATTAAGTAAGAGAAAACAGAGCCTCACAGCTCAATGCATACCAGAAACCAGAAATTAGTCTGTATGATACCAAATTTAGAAATGTTGTTTTCAATTCTGTTCCTCATTCAGGTTTGAAAGAATCAGATATATAAACGTAATGTGAGGATTTCAAGTCTTCTCATCACTGCTTCATACACCTTTGTCCTTAGAGGAGCCTCACCACCACACAGCCCCTTACTGGCCTGTACTGCCACAGTTGGCTGAGAGTCTGTCTGCCTCTAGCTCCTTTACTTTCAAATACTCAGAGCTTTTTCATGTGTCCTCTATTTCCAAAGAGCTTATTTCTAAAACATATTTGCAATAGATGCAATAAAAAGAAAAAAAAAGTGAACCAGGAAAAAGAAAGTAACCGTCTATCTTAAAAGTCAACATATTTGCTATTAAACGTGAGGCTTGCAAGTGCCCAAAGCAGAAGAAAAACAAATCAATTTCCTGACACCCAAGTATCTATCTTTATAACCAAAATTGAGAAAATATACCCCTAATGTCTATAAGGATATTCCTAAAGAAAGCTCAGAGCCTTTTCATATGTGCAATTATATATAAAAATAAACAATGTCTTTAATGGGTTTATAGCAAATATAGCGCTTGTAATGACTGTGACTCTGAGTGAGACACACTATTCATTTCCTTCAAATGTCCAAAAAAAAATCCCACAAAAAACATAGTGAAGAAATGCTCTGTCGAATAAAGGCATGTTATATAGATGTTCTGGAATGGTCATTTCACAAAATGGACATTGACAGTGACCGAAAAGTCTGCTCTGAGTGAGGTGAAATACTGGTGGGAAGTGACCCTACAATGGAAGAAGCTCTGCGACACTGAGCAGCATGGGGGAGAAGCTGTGAGACACTGAGCAACATGGGGGAGAAGCTGTGAGACACTGAGCAGCATGGAGGAGAAGCTGTGAGACACTGAACAGCATGGAGGAGAAGCTGTGAGACACTGAGCAGCATGGGGGAGAAGCTGTGAGACACTGAGCAGCATGGGGGAGAAGCTGTGAGACACTGGGCAGCATGGAGGAGAAGCTGTGAGACACTGGGCAGTATGGGGGAGAAGCTGTGAGACACTGGGCAGCATGGGGGAGTGGAGAAGCTGTGAGACACTGAGAAGCATAGTGAGGGGAAGAAGCTGTGTGACACTGAGAAGCATGGGGGGGGGGAGAAGCTGTGAGACACTGGGCAGCATGGGGGAGAAGCTGTGAGACGCTGAGAAGCATGGGAAGGGGAGAAGCTGTGAGACTCTGGGCAGCATGGGGGAGAAGCTGTGAGACTCTGGGCAGCATGGGGGAGAAGCTGTGAGACCCTGAGAAGCATAGTGAGGAGAAGAAGCTGTGAGACCCTGAGAAGCATAGTGAGGAGAAGAAGCTGTGTGACACTGAGAAGCATAGTGAGGAGAAGAAGCTGTGAGACACTGAGAAGCATAGTGAGGAGAAGAAGCTGTGTGACACTGAGAAGCATAGTGAGGAGAAGAAGCTGTGTGACACTGAGAAGCATAGTGAGGAGAAGAAGCTGTGTGACACTGAGAAGCATGGGGCGGGGGAGAAGCTGTGAGACACTGAGAAGCATGGGAAGGGGAGAAGCTGTGAGACACTGAGAAGCATGGGGCGGGGGAGAAGCTGTGTGACACTGAGAAGCATGGGAAGGGGAGAAGCTGTGAGACACTGAGAAGCATGGGGCGGGGGAGAAGCTGTGAGACACTGAGAAGCAGCACTGGCAGCTTCAAGCTCAGAGCACTTCGAGTTAATTCTGTGGTGGGAGGAATCAGTCAGTTATGACTGAATGACTGCACACACAGAAGGTAAACCCTGGTAATCATGGTACTATGCAGATTTAAAAAATGATTGAGTCAGATTTCAGGCTAACCCTCCTCAGCTGCTCAGACAAATCCCATCTAGGTATGCGCTCCTCTCCAAAATCACACATAGGAAACTTAGAGCATCAGTTTCTCAAAGCATGCATCTTAGACCTACATCTGTCATTTTGACAAACTACCTCTGGTTTTGGACAGCAGACCTTCTACACAGAGGATTCCTGTCTGCTCACTTGGAGAGGCTGCTCAGTGTGCTATTAAGATTTAAACGATGCTGATCCTGTTAGCTGAGACAGATGGCTGTCTTATGATGGAGCAGTATGCCATGCCTTAACTCTATTCCTGATGAGCAAATGGAAAAATGGAAAGGAGGGGAGATAGACTTGCTTTCACGGTCCAGCCTTTCAAGGCTTAGTAAGAATACTGGGGCTACACTTTTGACAAAAAGTAAATGCAGGCTAAACAGAAATCTGATTTCCTATGAAGGAGACCCAGGGTCTCTTCTGTGTGTTCAGGAGGATTTTATGTTTATTAATAGGAATATTTTTCTGTAACAAATCTGAGGAAGCTTGAACAGGTTTTAGAAGTAGTGGTTTGAATGAGGGATGTCCCCCCAGGGTCGAAATGTGAACACTTGGTCCCACTTGGAGATGCTACTCGGGAAGGTGTGTCACTGAGGGTTCACAGCCTGGCCTGAGGTCCTGTTTGCTCACTGTAACTGCAACTTTATGGGTTCTTCTTTCTTCCACCTTTCTCTGCACCTCTTCTTCCACCCTTTCAACCCCTAACACTAGATGGGAAAGAAAATAGGAGGGAGAGAAAAGAGGATGACAGTATCCTGAGACGACTGCATGCTGACGGCTGTCAAGTTCCTTAGGGCAAGTCTGATCTTTGCCGCCAAGATATCTAATTTCTTCTCATCTCTTCTTTGTGAACAACTACTTAACAAACAGCAGCCAAGAGCATCCAACCACCAACCAGCCAATCTCTGTCGGGGCTCCTGCATTTAGATATCCTCTGAAAAGCCCCCAAAATTCTAAACATCACATACACATAAAACTATCTGCAGCTGGCAAAAATCGTGCCAGAGCAAGAGGCAAATTATAGTCAGCTGCACCTGACAATCAGAAGCAGCCCCATATTCCACACCTGAAATTAAAACAAAATATTTTTATATTTCTGTGTTTTTAAAGAAACCAAAATGTTCACTACAGCTCTTGCTTCCTGTGTGTAGCAAGATGATGTGTAATTAGCTTCTTGCCATCCTTCCCCACTGTGATGAACTCTACTCCTCGGGAATCACAAGCCAAAACAAAACCTTTCTTCTTTGAGCTGCTTTTGCTTGCGGTATCTTGTCACAGTAACAGAAAAGTAACTACCAGAAGAAATGCCACTGCTGCTGCATCCTAAACGCCTCGGCTTTGCACACAGTGACTTGGCTACTATTAAGACTACCGCTCTTTCCTTTCTGCCACCGCCATGCCATCCAGACTGAGGAAGACCCGGAAACTCCGGGGCCACGTGAGCCACAGCCACAGCCGCATCAGTAAGCACCGCAAGCACCCAGGAGGCTGCGGGAATGTTGGAGGCATGCATCACCATAGGATCAACTTTGACAAATATCATCCACGTTACTTTGGGAAAGTTGGTATGAGGCATTACCATTTGAAGAGGAACCAGAGCTTTTGCCCAACTGTCAACCTGGATAAATTGTGGACGTTGGTCAGCGAGCAGACACGGGTCAATGCAGCAAAAAACAAGACTGGAGCTGCTCCCATCATTGATGTTGTTCGATCGGGCTACTACAAAGTTCTGGGCAAGGGAAAGCTCCCTAAACAACCTGTCATCGTGAAGGCCAAATTCTTCAGCAGAAGAGCTGAAGAGAAGATTAAGGGTGTTGGAGGTGCCTGTGTTCTGGTGGCTTAAAAGCCACACCAGAGGTTGATTAAATGTTAACATTTTCAAAAAAAAAAAAAAAAAAAAAAAAAACTACCTTGCCGGGCGCAGGCCTTTAATCCCAGCACTTGGGACGCAGAGGCAGGCGGATTTCTTAGTTTGAGGCCAGCCTAGTCTACAGAGTGAGTTCCAGGACAACCAGGGCTACAGAGAAACCCTGTCTCAAAAAAAAGAAAAAAAAAAAAGACTACCCTAAACATTTTCTAAACCTGAACATCCTTAAAAGGTGGGCATCATTTCACCCGTACTTCACTTATGAAGTAGTGCACTGTGGAAATGTTTAGGACTTTGTTCAACATGACACAGCAGAGAAATAAGCATTCTGGTTCTTTGCCATTATCCAGTATCATGGTTTTCAATAGCAGTTAGTTTTCTAGGAAAGTGATATTTAGTTAAATAAAACTTTAACAGTAAAACAGATTTTAAATTATAAATGAGTAGCAAATGTTTCAAAACTTTCTGGTAGGTCCTGGGAATCTCTCTGCAAGTGGTCTTCTCAGTGCCTTGGATGTGCTAATGTGGGCGGTAAGCCCTGCTGGGTGTTTTGTAGGGGCTTGAGCAGAACCAGGCAGGGCAACATATAACTCAATTCATCTTGGCAATTCAGAGTTTATTTCATTTTCTGCTTCCTTTCATTGTGAAGGCTTACAAAATGGAAATTCGAGCAAGCGACAACTGCCATGTGCTAGTTTCCTAAGGCTTTCTCCTCCATGTCTTCAGAGCTCTCTCTGCTCCACACTCTGCGGTTTGTATCTCCTCTTTTGCTCCCCCATGTCTCCCCACAGTTCTGCTCTGCAGTGTCTATAAGGACCGTATAAACTTCTCCTCATTCTTGCTTTTATTGTTAGCAATTCTTGGCGTAATCAATATTGTTTTTTTCATAATATAAGGTTGCTGTCACAGTGACACTATTTTTCATACTTGATTTGAATTCTGCATTTGGTTCACTGAGCAGTAAATGTTAGTTGTTCTCCATAAGAGTGGCTAAGATTATTCTTCTGAACACATATGGAGAGAAACAGCTGTGTTGTTTTCTATATCCTATTTAAAAATAAACCAAACTCCCATCATATCCCCACCAACACCACAGGACAAAACCTAAACTCCTTCCCTTAGCAAATGAAT